>JAVQJL010037256.1:0-41670 GCA_036024295.1 Nannoperca obscura
AAATGAAGAAAATATCAGAATAGACTGGATTTAGCTAGAGCAGCGAAGTTTGCTACCAGTAACACAGAAACGCCAATAACCGGAAATGACACAATACGTTCACCTCAGCACGTCAGCTAAGACCCATAGCTGGCCCCGTCCTTTGACCTGCCTGTTGAGGGGCCACACATAGGTCAACAAAGAAAAAACAAGTGTTTTACACACAGAGGCACAGACAAAATCCTTGAAAGGAAATTAAAATGGGTCTTAGTGTCATAATGGTGGCCTCTAAATGACTAAAACCAGATTTATGCTTGATGCATGGGGTTAGTGGGAGTCCAGCCTAATTTTACACCCAACTTTGCCTTTTTTAAATTTAATTGGGCATGTAAAAATAAACAATAAATCAGCCCCTCCTCTTATCATAATCGAGATGGACAGGGCGCTGAGTTGAGAAGATTCAGCTCAACACATGAACTAAATGTCAAGTCAGTTTATTACAAAACTTTCATAAAAGACCTCTAAAAGTGTTCATGAGTGAATACTTTTATTGTTTAATGTAACAATGACTTGAAGACCTTTTATTTTATTGTATTTCATGTAAACGTGGTTTTGAATTGGACCAAATTTGCTGATAAAATATATATTTCACATTTAGTGAAACTATTACTGTTACCTCTGATGTAGTAGCAGCTGTTTGCGCTCTCCACCTCCAGAGATTCAGGAAACATGGCATGACATCATGAAAACATACTGGGGCAAGCAACGAGGGCCCCCAAAAACTTCCATTTTATAAATAATTTTGAACCCTTGAGCTCAGAGTCCAGACAAAAGTAAGCACAGACCGTCGAGCCCTGGGTCAGCTACTGCAGCAGTCACTGTTGACGTGTGTGTAGCTGGTGACAGAAGGTTTGGAGCTGAATCAAATGCAAGAGGAAAGAACTGAGGGAAGAAGGCAGCAAGAGGACAAGGAAAGGACACCTCTCTATACAGTAAGCAGGTGTTGAAGCAGAATCATGCTATATGTGAAACAATAAGTTTAACTCTGGGTTTTTTATCATGGTGCACAATAAAGGTAAGTGTAACTGGACCAAACCAAAGAAAAGAAAGCATGTGGTGCACGGGGGAGAGCGAGCAATGGACTGAGAGAGAGAAGGAATGAAAACAAATGCGTCCTGGATGGACATTCAATACGATCTTTAAACCAACCAGGACACAAACCTACAGGCCATGGCAGAGCACTAGTTTATCTGGACAAGGAGACAAGCTTTAAGTTTGTTTGGAAAGGCTCAAGATGCTCATGCTGCGAGTCGCAAGTGCAAAGTTTACACATTTATCCAAATGCTCGCAATGACAAGAAACAGACTCAGGTAAAAAAATGCTGGAACTTCCTTTTCAGAGAAGAAAGATTTGATTATAAAAAAATTGCTTTTTCAATTTCATGTTGTCAGATTTTCCAGAAAACATAAAAAAACCACAGCAGACGACAGAAGAAGATGCGTGGACAGAAGAGGTCCAACTGTTCAGGCTGCACAGTGAAGAGAGAGAGAGCGCAGGCTGCAGAGCCAAACCTATAAACTCATTACATAGGTTATGGAACATAAGACTGAGAGCAAAACGGTCACATCGCAAGCACATGAGGACGTTTTGTCAGCTGTGGATCAGCGTGAAATCTTCAGTCAACACATGAGACACTACAACAGAGAGCTTCACAGCACCTGCTCTATGGCCAGCTCACGGTCTGCTCACAGGAGAGCTGGACCACACAGCAAAGGGTCTCTGTTTTTCTGTTTCACTTTGGAGTCATTACTTAAATTACCACTCTGTCAGTCTCCCCTTCTTTCTCTGTCAATCTCAGTCTCGCTTTTTCGGATTCTTACTTTCTTACTCCCCCCTTTGTCAGCAGCCGTTGACCTTTGACTTCTTGGCTAAGCACCGCAGAATGAGGAGATTAACGATCAGATAATGATATATTTCTATAAACAACATTCAGCAAAAGAATGCAAAGCATATAAGCAACTGGCTTTTAAGATACCCACAGATTATAAAATATCCTGCAATGTCAGAAAAAAATGGTGGCATTGTGTAAGGTTTCAAGCCCTTTTATCTAACCCTGTCCATCCCTTCTGCCATTTGTGTATCAGTAGTTTCCTGCACAGGGACTTGGCGTAGAGGAAGTACCCACCTATCCTGACACTAGCTGTCTTTTACTTCCATATTGTTGCTAACGGAAAAAAGACTAACATTGTGCTCCTTGCAAACGTTGCTCGGCCAATAATAAACCGGATGTGTGCAGCAGGTTTCCCAGTTGTTGATGTCAGCCGGGAGTCACTGTTCCTGTTCCCAGGGTAGACCGGGGCGGGGCGGGTGGGACCTGTCACATTGTGGAGGGGGATAAGAAGTGTGTGTATGTGTTTGTACATGTTGGGTGTTTGTCATAGAACTGCTAAGGGGAAAGCCTGTCAAGCAACCACCCAAAAAAGAAAACCCCCACACAACGCGAGGTCACTTTATCGCTGCATCACTCACCCCCACCAGCCCCCCCCCCTCCACCGCATCCATCAAACCTGAAAGGATTTTTCCCAAATTACCCCACACAAGTGTGGAAAGAGCAATGAGGAGGGGTGGGAATTTCAAAATGGGTTTTCTTTTTTTAACAATAATGGCGGTAACCCCTGGGGTAACCCCTACTCTTCAACACTAATACCAGCCAAACTGAAACATGCTGGCAGATACACACACACACACACATACATACTAGGCATACACCTTTACACTAATATACTGCAGACTTAGCCAGAGGACAGATCACTGCCAGATGTTGCTTTGCTCCATACTAACTGGAGGATAATGCTCTACATTATTCGCTTATCCTAAACTGTTGTTTTCTGGATTTGGCACAGATATCTCATCATTCATCATCCAAGTGAAACATGTTTATCACAAACTGTTTAGATCATATTGTAAGCAAAATCCCCCAGAGTCATTTAAACAATTATCTTTCTTCCAGTTTTTTTGTGCACTGGATCTCAGAAATACAGCATTTTCTTTATATCTATTTGTCATTTTCAAATACACAACTTTATGTGTGCATTAAACAATAAATTCCAACAGTCCCTTGTTGGCGCATCAAACAACACTCACACATCCTGAGCTCAATACAAAGGTTTCCTCTGCAATACTCCGCAGTGCTTTTCTGTCTGCAGCCAAGTATTATTCTCTCAAATAGAGGCAGGAAGACAGGAAAATGATTAGAGTGTTAATGGTGTTTTCTTAGGCAGGATTATGAAGGATTATGTTTTTTGCTTAACACACTTTCTATTTTCATTCTTTTTTTTTTTTGCTCCAAACCTCAGATTCAAATCCAACAATAGAACGACAGATGTTAATTTCTCCATTTCTCCATTTTCTGTAGAGGTCTGGGACTGGACCCCATCCCAGAATGATTGTTACATATTGTAACACTGGTTCTATGATTACAAGGAAGCTCTCAACTGGCTCAACAGCTCAAGAGGATGGCAGAAAAAGACAAGGCCCATGGATGTATTAACAAAGCCAGTCTACCAGTCATTTGCCCCATAGACCACCCTTCAGAACTATTGCAGACCCCTCGAACCTTCCCCTTGCCTGTTGTTGTAGACCTATGCATAACACTTTTTAATCCGGCTGATCAGGCTCTCTCTCACCCCTTGGTATCGGTGCCTCTCCCCAAATGTTTTGGATCAGGATCTTTTTTTGGCCTCCAAGAGACTCAGCCTCTTCTTGTCTCTCACTCTCCCTCTGTGTGTGTGTGTGTGTGTGTGTGTGTGTGTGTGTGTGTGTGTTTTCTCATTTGACTGTGTGAATGGTCCACTTGAGTTTTTGGTCTTGTGTGTTTGTGTAGTTTGGCCTCTTCCAGGTTGCATGGTGGAGAAGTCCTATCTGTTTGGCTACCCCTGAAGTTGCATGACGTCCTCCTGGATCCATTCTTCATCATGTCCATACCGTGATTGTATTGTCCATCTTGGGAGAGGGATCTCTCCTCTGTTGCTCTTCCTGAGGATTATTCAATTTTCCCCCAGTGTTATACAGATTGTAAAGCTCCCTGAGGGAACTCTGTGATTTGTGATATTGGGCCATGTAGATAATATTGACTTGGCTTGACCAAATTATTACGCCTCTCAAAAGGATGCAGGTCTAGTCGGTGCTAAACACTGTTCATGCAGGGGTCTCCTTTAAGAGCCAAGAAAAGACTCAGTAAAGACCCAAACAGAACACATCTAGTCTGGGAAAAATGTTTGGTGGTTCACAAGAAGATGATGCAGTATGGCAACAACCCCAGACAAAAGATCGTGCTTAGTTGGATGGTTGCTAAGGCAGATGTCTCTTTAGTAGAGGAGGAAGCACACGGGAAATTGAATGACTCCTTTTTCCTTTTGTGCCACTTTTCAAAACAAGACCATTTCACATGTTCACCATGAGCAGTGCACACTAGAGTGTCTGCTTAGCCCACACCAGGATTTAATCCTTGAGAGCCTGCTCGGCATTTGGCATCACGCCCATCATGTCATCCTGTTAGGACAATGCGTCCCAGTGGGGTTAGTGCAGTACCAAAAGCACGCCATTCCATGTGTACCGTAGTGCTGTTGGACCGTGGGTGATTGGCAGATTATTATGTTTCAATCTATCCAGCAAAGATGAAATCTTTCCGAGGACAGAACATGAGCACATGCAGCACAAGTGTAGACTTGACACGTCAGCCCACATGCTGTGAAGAAGGGGAACTTTGACTCTGAGCCCTGTAGCTTTTAACGTCAGTCATTGCTGAATGACCTGCTGGTTGATAAGTCAGCGCAGTCCACTTTTTTGCTCGTCATCCGTGCATGACTGACAATGCTGCTTTCATTTTCAGCAGCTTGGCAATGCTTCTGTGGAATCCAAACTCCACCTATTTGACTTCATCACACAGATTTCCTTTAAATTCAATCAAGCCAAACATGGATATCTTGGCCAGCCTTCTGCCAGGACTTGGGAGTCTACTAAAAGCCGGAGAGTCCAGCTATATTAAAGCGTACTATTACAAAGCTTATCTTACAGATAGTAAATTCTGTATCAGATACTGAGTCAACTCAACTGTGTGGATAATGACTCATTATTTGGTCCATGCCATAGCAAAAGAGATGTGGGCGTGCATGTGTGCCTTGCCTACACATCCAGAAAATGCACAGGGGGTAAAGATATATCCGAAGCATCTATCTGTTGTATTTATTGGCTACTGGCTGGAAAAGGGAACCTGGACCTGGTGCTGGTCTATGAGCATGAAATCCAAGAAAGATCCAAGAAAGGTTTAATTTCCCTGTTTTGTTGGGCAATTGAAAGTAGCCAGAATATGGGGCACTGTGGTGGCCTAGTGGTTAAGACATTAACAACATACTGTGATCACAATGTCCCAGCGCCCAGCCAGGGTCCTTGGTGGCATGTTGTTTGTGCTCTTTTTTTTCATCCTACAGAAATATCATCTTTCTGGAATAACTCTTGGGAGAATACTTGTAGCACATGGTCCAGCCACAGTATTCTGGGGACACATCTGCAATGTCACACCTTGATGTATTTCACCAGGGGACCAGCATTCAGCTCTGTGGCATCAAATCGGTCACTAAGACGTCCATTGATGTGCCTCAAAGCACTGCTGGAAACTCACATCGAACCAAGGACAATGACCATTTTTCTCACTGTGTGTCCTTACTATCACAACCAATTGCATGACAGTAATGACGAGGGATTTTAACGACAATGGCTGTTTAAGAAAAAAGGTGGCTAACCAGGACCTGCAAACCCAACTGTAAACCTATCGTGTCATTTATAGGTTAGGTGCATCAATCACCTGACCTTAAACAGCAGGTAACCTGTCACCTTGCACCTCACCTCACCTTAACCCCTGTCATAAAGGAAACAGCAAGAACAGCAGGCTTCTTACTCCTCCAACACGACTTTTACTGCCTCCTCACTGACCAACCAGAAGCAACTCTCCCTCGCTGCTGATGTGAGCTGCAACACAGGAGGACGTTATCAGCTCTGTCAACTTCCAGACGCTGATAAAGCGGGCACAAAAAGGTTGAGAGAACAATATCCTCACAGCCATGTGGCATGAAATCAATGTCCAGAGGGATTAGAAGAAATGACGCTACACTCCCACCTCATAGCAGAGCGCCAATACAGGAAATCCTCAAAAGAAAATCCTGCTGTGAAAAGGGCGCATTCCAGCTGGTGCAGGAAGCCAGCAGCGCCTGTTGGAGAAGTGATGGTTTCAACTGAGCCGAAACAGGAACAGCAGAACTAAGTGCAGTCCTCTGACGAAGCCGTCTGTCCTTGGTCACGCTGCTGTTGAAGAAATTGTGGATGAGGAGTTCAAGGTTGACGTCTCTCTCAAATTCTTATTTTGGTCTGATATTTAAGAAGTTGTGTCTGATTCCGTACTTTTTAATACAATACATTAACAGACACAGATATTTGGAGCAGCCGTATCTGGCTTTGAGAATCAAACACAAACACAAACCTGGTACACACATTATAACAAGGCTTTGGTCCAACGGGACAATCAGAAGAACAGAGAAAACATCCAGACAGCTGCAGGGTTGGGCTGTGTGTGTGTGTGTGTTGCAATGTTGGGCGGGGTGGTGGGCAGAGCAAGAGGGGTGGTGTTGGTTTGGGAAGTCATGGGACAGATTTTTAAATGCCTTTGCAAAATGTCTCTCTTTATTCTCTTTTTTCCTCCTTTTTCTTTGCTTTGTAAAGTATTTTGTTGTGGAACTCAATGACAAAGTTTAATTTTCCTCTGCTGTATGTGTGTGTGTGTGTGTGTGTGTGTGTGTGTGTGTGCGTGTGTGCATGAGACCACTGAGTAAACCAGCTCTCCCCCACGCCCATGTGTTGATCTCTCTGTTTCCACTTGTGTTTGGAGTCAGTAGGTGACACTAAGCTAAGCTGATTTATGTCAACGCTTATATTTAACCTCTGAGTGCCTAATTTAGTGTGAATCAATGGCTTCCATCAGCAAATGCTACCAATCTGAAGCGTCCCATAACCCACATCGGCAGGCCGACTTTGCCTTTTAAAGGACTTCAGAATCCTTTGAAAAGGTTTGTCCATAAATTCGTATTCATGCATGTTTTTAAAAGATGCAGACTAAGAAAAAGCTTGATGCCTGTTGACCTTCTCCAGATGGTTTCAAAGGTTATCTAAGCCTCTTAAGAGTTCAAAGAAATGTTTTCAATGCATGAATGAGCATGTCATATTTTATATGAAGAGAAAACATTTAAATATCTGCAACACTGGCATCAGAGGGATTTCACTGGATAGTGGTCACATATTACAAAGCTCTTTACTGTTTGTCGTATTTGTGTAATTCAGTTTGACCCTACGGTAAAATAAGCATTATGTTTTTGTCTTAATCTCTGAAGCACTTTGTGGTGGGCCAATTGTTAAAAACTAGTGTTTTGTGACTGAGCCTTGTTCAAATATTTACTTCACATTCTTTTCAAGACCCCAAATTATGGAAAGATGCCAAATATCTCAGGATGAATTTATAGACATTTCTTTATAGGTTTTTTTTTTTAAAACCTTAAAAGTTCAGCAGGTCAATCTGATGTAAATAGATGATAAAGAAACAAGGGAGATTCCCCTTTGATGGAAGGCCATAGTAGGTTGAAATCTGATTTGGCACATTACAACTGGGACGGAGAATGAGTTGTGTGGTTGTGTGGTTTCCAGCAGAAATAACTCTGATGGGAGAGCCACTGAGGAAGACATGAATAGACTGATAGAAAAGTTCCGGTAATGTGAGTTTATTGGCATTACACAACAACACAGAGGGTTTGAGGGGCATTAGAAACAAAGACTCTTTACAAGTGCGAGGGTGATATGTGTGTGTGCCCCAGGAGCCATGTGGTGCAGATAGAAGCACCCTATCCTATAAATGTCTGTCAGGTTCCTCCTCCTGGACATCAGCCTGAAGAAGGATCCTTGTTCTTCGGCAGTTCAAAGAAATGGAGTTTGTCTCTCTCTGTCAGCGTTGCATTTTTGACCCATTTAGGGTTAAAATAAGAATATCCTTGACATTCAGACTCTATTGGGAACTACAGCACATGTATTGTGAGGTTCAAAGAGAGCTTTTTCCTTGTGAAAAAGGACGACGAGTGTTTACAGGTCAGGCAGAGGTTTACGGTAACTGTCCAACAGCGTCCCTCTGCCAAGGCTGCAGAGACTACAGGGCAGAAAGCACGTCCTTTCCACACACACACACACACACACACACACACTTGAACACACACACACACACACACACACACAGTTAAACATACCATTGCACATGTGCAAACAAAGACAACAAACACACCAAAAACAGGAGCAATGTCTTAAACCTCCCCGCCCCTCACACACCATCACCACTGCAATTAAACCAGCGGGGCACACACACACACACACACACACACACACACACACACACACACCAAACAAAGGACCTTTCTGTGGAGTCTGTTTAATGACATCCATCCCATGCTCTATTTTGGGAAGCGACTATTTCTGGTGCATCATTATTGTCATTAGCACAGTCTCATATTGTTTAACCATTACAAAACATTATCACACATGGTTATATGCATTATGTCTTTCCCCAGCTCAATATTGCATTGCCCTGCACCTGTGTGTGTGTGTGTTGGGGGGGGTTAATTGCAGTGGTGATGGGGTGTAAGGGGTGGTGGAGGTTTAAGAGGTTGCGCCTGTTTTTGGTGTGTTTGGTGTCAATGGCATGTTCAAGTGTGTGTGTGTGTGTGTGTGTGTGTGTGTGTGTGTGTGTGTGTGTGCACAAATTTGTCACAAGCACTGGCAAATGAAATGTTGTGAGTTGTTTTGTGTTATCGTTGTATGTGTCATATATTAAATCATTGAATTGTTGATCTCTGTGGGTCGTCTTTTGTATCACGTCCATGGCATGTGGTGATTGCCACAGGCCACCAGAAAGTGAGCGTGCAGGATAAACGTGCACACTCACACACAAGTAGATAGTGTCTGTTTGTGGGATTATGTGCGTGTTGCAACTTCTGAATACTCTGAACATTACAGAAATGTCAACAGTTGCAGAACATTGAAGATAAAATGACAAAGGGGCCATTCACACCTACAAATAAGTGTAACAGTTTTGGGCAGATGTCATTGCCATCACCACTGTTGGCCAAAATAATCAGCAAGGACCTCATATTTGGTAACACTGGAATGACCTAATACTTAATCAATCGTCAAAGAGTTCCTGGATAACTGAACTGAAGACTGTATAGTAGATAATGAGGAGTTAGTAGAGAACAAACTGAGAGATATTATTTTAATGAATCATTAAATCAGTCCCTTATTTAAATGAAGAAAACATCAGTGATTTAATGTTGTTGTGATCCAGGTTTTGCTGAGTCTATCAATGATTTTATACTGTCAGATCAGTGCATGATGATGATGCATCCGTCACAGTAGAACATGAAGTACAACCTTTTACAGTAAAGTATTATATAAATATCATACATGTGTTGAAAAATGCAATATGTTCCAATTAAACTCAGTGAAAATATCAGATCTCATTAAACTGAATCGGGGCCAACCTGGATAGTTTTGGAAGTGCTTGACGGGTAGCAGATATGTCAGGGAGTGTGTATGTCTTGTGTTTTGAAGTCCTGCGGGGGACCACCCCGGAGGCTGAACCATCCCCATGACCGCAGTCCGCCATTGAAGCTCTACAGAGAAGACAAGTCCTCTTTTATCTCCGGCATCTACCTGTAGGCTACTGCGTGCACGTCAACAGCCCGATGACTACACAACTAGTGTTGTTATTGTTAAAGAGCTGGAAAAAACAACTAAAGTGGCGTTGCGTTGCACATTTTCAGGAAATTTATTTTTTTTAAAAGTCCCTGCGTGCGTGTCTGTTGCGTCCTGACAGCGGAGAGAAGGAAGGATGCTCGTGTCTGAGATGTGATTGGCTGACTCTGCAGCCTCCCGGCTCCTGGGTATAAAAACCCGCACAGTCCCTCGGCGCGTCAGAGCGCAGCCGGAGCAGGGAGGACCCTGACGCGCAGCGGGACGCGCCGGACACGCCGTGAACCTTACGTACCCACTGCAGAAATCGCAATTATTCAAAAAAAACTCAACAAAAATAAAGCGTCTGGATACTTAGTGGAACTCTGCTGGACTATCGATCGGAAAACTTTGGCCTTGACCACACGACACCACCCACGCCGCGGTCTGGTAAGTTTATGTTGATAACGTCATCGACCGTGATATAAAAAAATAATGCCCGAGTTTAATTGTAAGGAGAAAATAAGTGTTTTGACTCCACAACCACAAGCACAGGACTTAAGTCCCTGCGCCTCTGTTGGTAAAGTACTTCTGAACTGTAACAAAAAAAACATGGAAACACAGGAAAACGTGTCTAGATAAAGTCTATATCTCGTTTCTTAGTGGAATCTGCCTGTGAACTATTAGTTGGTGATTTTATTACCAAATAGCTGCGTCCTGTTTCACAGTTTCAGAAATAATGAAGTTTACATGTGTTTCATATTTAGACCTATACCGCCATTAAACCGCAGTCGGGCTTTCGTTCTGGACTTTTTGAATGTTTTTTGTTTAACTATGAAGTCGATGTCTCGGGCTGGAGGGCATCGGGAGATGCTCTGGTGACACTATGATGTCGATGATTTGTCGTCCCACAGTTAATTTCACGACTTGCAGCTATGTGCAAAGCTTTTGTGTTGTCCTAATGCAGCTCCCCGGAGGTGCCATAAAACCTGGCACATGTTGGATGTGAGCCTGCCGCTGCCCCAGAATAACACATTTCAATGAAAGGAATGGACCTATGGTTCACTTGCCTTTTATCATTTATAGACGGGATTTATTGGATCTCTTCACCGAGAGGACCACTAAACACCAGGCAACTGTCAGAAAACGCACATTTCACACTTTGGAGAATCGATAAATGAGGTTATAAGCGTCGTGCTGTCACGTTTGCGTATTTAGGTGCAGTGCAGCTGAAGCTCGGCTGGTCATTTTTCCTTGTGTCATTCATCTTTATCCTTTCCCATCTTTGAAAAAAACAACAGTGTGATGGCATGTGCGTTGGTGTTTGCATTTGTACTCATGTCTGGCATTCCTGTTATGACCAAAAGGTGTTCCTGTTATTCCAAACTGGGAGAGGAATAACAGGAACACCTTGCAAACACCTTGCAAAATACAACACCAAAAACCAGACGAATCAAAACATCTGTCACACAATTCCATCCAAATCATTAGAAGCTTCACACGCAGGATTTACTGCAAGAGTACATTGCGTTACATCTGCAATTGGATCCTGGATTTGAGTTTTTCCGCAATATGTGAGTTGTTTTTCATACAACTAAACTAATGTTATAGTGGAGCTAAGCTATAGTTACTAAAGCAAAGAGACATTTCCCTTCTAAACGTCTCATTACTGTTTAAATGAAGCAATGTGAGAAGCTAAAAAAGGAAATTACTGAGTCCCAAAGAGGTCAAACTATATGATATTTCAAAATAAAAGCACAGATTAGTGAAAAAGTCCCCAAAAAATCCATCTATATGTTTTTTTTTTTATTTCCTCTCCCGTAAATCATCTCACGACCCCTCACATTTATCTTATGACCCTTTGCAGGGGCACAGCCCCAAGGTTGGGAACCACACGACTAAACTAGCTAACTGTATACAAAGTAGCTGCGCTGCTGCTGTAACATTAATACTTTAATAATGTTAAATATAAGAATATGCAGGGACTTTTTTACTGCAGAACAAGTGTGCAGCAATTTTACTAGTAGTTCACAATTTGGTAATGATACTTTTACTTAAGCAAAGGACCTGATTACTTCTTCCTCCACTGCAACGCGACACACGCAAGAATATTTAGTTTAATATTACCAAATAATACGTTTGGTGCCGACTGCTACAGAAAATCTGTGGTTTTATAACCTTGCAAAAAGGCTGAATGATGTTTTTACCTTGTCATTAAACTTCCATCAAATTATCAAAATACACACCGTTAATAACATTATTTTTTCTCACTTCATGGTTTCATGGTGTTTATTGTGAATAAAAATCTGGGCATTTATTTTTCCATTTGTCCAAATTAAATAGAACACGTTTGGTAAATCTGCTCTCGCAGGCATTAAACCTCAGCTCTCACTCTTTCCCTCCTCTAACTGAGCTTTTCCTGTGCTTTCCTTTTCCTCCTATTGTTCTTCATCTCAATCTTGGCCACTTTTATTGAAATTCTTATCCTGCATCTCCCCTACTTTTTCTCACTTCTCGTGCTCCTCTTCTCACACACAAACAACACATTTTCTGAGCAGCGCTTTTAGTTTTTTGAGTTGTGGAGCCAGCAGAGCCAAAGACCAGAGATGGTTTCTAAAGTAAAATCTATTAGATTAAGAGGATCAGCCCAATTAAAACTCAGCCTTCCAATTAGATCAGACAATCCTGCTCTAACATGTCCTAATGAGGCACCATGTTATACAACACAAAGGTATTATTCAGATGATGGAAAGTGGATGTTTGGACGATGGCCAAATTTTTCAAAACTGATTTCTTGTGATGTGTGTGTGTGAGTTCATCCATGTGATTTTCTGTCTCTGTGTGTGTGTGTGTGAACACAGCCAGCTTCTGTGTTTTTTAGCCGAATGCGACTATGAATGTCAGTTGTGTTTGAGAGAGAGTGTGTGTGTGTGTGTGTGTGTGTGTGTGTGTGTGTGTGTGTGTGTGCGCTTGCGCTGTTGTAAGTGCAAGCACATTTTTGGACGTCATCATGAAAAAGTCAACTGAGCGTTTGTCCACAAACCTTTGTCTTTCCAAACCATGGTGTCAAGAGGTTTGCACATCTGCTCAGAGATGGAGAGATTGTGTGTGTGCGTGTGTGTGTGTGTGTGTGTGTGTGTGTGTGTGTGTGATTGTGAGCCCCAATAGCGTGTCTCTACTGATATTGCCGCCATTGTCAATAAGCCCATTTATCCAGAGAGAACACCCCAGGGCATTCTGGGTGTTACCCATGATTCTTGAGAGGCTCAGAGCTGAGCTATGGTCTTCTGTGAGAGAAAGAAAGTATCTTTGTGTCACACACACACACACACACACACACACACACAATCTGGACACACAGAAGTGCTGTTCCTCATCTAACCTATAATCTCAGTTATCACTATTCCATTTCTCTGTTTTATGTCTCTTCCCTTTCGGTCACTTGACTCCTGCTTGCATGTACATATGCTGTTAACGCTCTTATGCTATTTAATTGGAACTATAAAGATACGCAAATCAAAATGATGTTAACACCAGCTGATTCAGGACTGATGTGCTCATGAACAAGGATCCAGCTGGATCTGTTACCTGTGACTTAAAACATGTATCCCCTTCGCACATTTACATGTAAGCTGCCTGACAGAGTTCACAACTTACATAAATCTGTAATAATTCATCATCAAACATCATATTTTAGTGTGTTAGCAAGTTAACACTTACTAACTATCAGAGGTGGGACCAACATTGTTTTGCAAGTCACAAGTAAGTCTTAAGTCTTAAACTTTGAGTCCTAAACAAGTCACCATGTGCTCTTCACAAATGTAATGCCATTTTAACAAGATTAATAATATAACACATTTAAACACATCATGAATGCTTTTTATTTGTTCAAACAAGTGTGACTGAACTTTGGGCGTCGGTGGAGAAGGTATCAAGTATTTTCAAGTCAACAGGCTCAAGTTCGAGACTAAAGTCATCAAATGTGTGACTCGAGTCTGACTCAAGTTATGTGACTTGAGTCCACACCTCATGTGTTTCGTTTTGCAGGCAAGTGTTTGACAAATTAACATTTGGACCTGATGGTGGCGCTAGAGGAAAAGCAAAGGAATCAAGTCATTAGGATTCGTCCTCTGGGGACCATGACTGTCTGTGCAAAACCTTTTTATGTTTGCAGGTAACATGGTGGTTCGTCTGTTCTCTCTGCAGGACAAACAAGCACGGACTCATACCCACGCTGCCAGGTCCGGAGCGAGGCCCAGTGTGTGTGTGTGTGTGTGTGTGTGTGTGTGAACATGCGTGCGTGAGAGCCTTTGAGTGCGTGTATTTTCGGACTGCTGCGTGTCTCTGAGTGAGCGAACGTCTTGCTGTGTGAGAGCCGGGCTCGTGCGAGGATGAGGGCTGTCGCTCTGCTTTGCCTGCTGATGGTCGCGGAGGTCGGGGCTTCTCGGTTCGTCCGTGACTCCCAGGGCGGCCCCGAAGCTTCAGAACTCTCCAAGAACAACGCCTCCGTCCCGCTTCAGCCCCTGCAGCCGGCCCGGCCGCGGGGCTCCTTCCCCCCCATGTGCATAAAGTCCACAGAGATCAAGCTGACGTTCAAGTATGTGAACACCATCGTGTCGTGCCTGATCTTTGTGGTGGGGATCATCGGCAACTCAACGCTGCTCCGGATCATATATAAGAACAAGTGTATGAGGAACGGACCTAATGTCTTGATTGGCAGCCTGGCACTGGGGGACCTGCTTTATATCGTCATCACCATCCCC
This sequence comes from Nannoperca obscura, assembly GCA_036024295.1. Lineage (NCBI taxonomy): Eukaryota > Metazoa > Chordata > Actinopteri > Centrarchiformes > Percichthyidae > Nannoperca > Nannoperca obscura. The sequence continues at coordinate 14,559 of JAVQJL010037256.1, forward strand.
ATCAATGTGTTTAAGGTGACCACAGTGTCTTTTGTGTCAGTCTGTGTGTATTTGTTTCCAGCATGTCTTCAGTGTGTTGCATGTGACTGATGATCTCTGCCAGGCCTGTGGAACTGCTGATAACATTTAAATGAATTTCTCTGTTTGTTCAGTGCAGCTCATACGATGCAGCTATTGCACATAACATAAGATCACAATACAACAATTCAGGTTCAAACACAAAACTTTATTGAATTACTTGAATTTGTTACACATGGCTGGGTCTGTGTCTACCTTTACCTAAAGCAATTTCCCTGCAGTGTACTTTCAGGGTTACGGGTTAGCCGTTCTTGGCACATGCTGTGGGTTGCTGTGGTTTATTTACGAGTTTTTTGCTGCGGTTTGTCTCTACATTCAGTGTGTTTTGTGTGGTTTTCTTAATTTCCTTTTTCAGTGTGGACCACTAAAACTAAAAATCTTATTAAAAGCAGACGCGAGCCAGCAGTTAGGGACTTCCTTGTGTGTACGAAGTGAAAACATCATCCAGCGAGCTCGGGTGCAAACACAGTCAGAGGGTCCAAACACAAAGCAGAAAACAAGATATGAAACTAGTTTTATTGTCCAGGTCTGATAAGATATGATTGAATGAAGCTGGAACATCTGAGTAACAGTAACTCTGATTCACCTTTTCTTTGCCTTAAAGGTCCTTCATTTCTGTACTGTAACATTAAATATGATGAGAGTAAATTCATTTTGAGATGACAGTAAGATTTAATGAGAAACAGGATTTGCTAAATTGATAACAGGCATCACATCACTGTAGATATCTTACACTGTCCTGATGTAGAGCTGGTTTTACCCCTGGGAGAAGCACTTTAGGACAGTCTTGTTGATTTTGGCTTTAGTTGCTGCATTAATAATGGAAGAAGTAAGAAAGGATCCCAACATGAACCTCAAAGACATTTTGATCATTACAATTCTTTTTCTGCCTCCATTGTTTTTCTCTACAGATAATAGCCGAGGACTGGCCGTTCGGCGTGTACGTCTGCAAGTTGGTGCCGTTCATCCAGAAAGCTTCAGTGGGAATCACCGTCCTCAGCCTGTGCGCCCTCAGTATTGACCGGTAAGTTCACTTCTTCTGTGTGTACACACACACACACACACACACACGACAACCATCAGTGCTGGGAGCGGCTAATGCACATATCTCTGTCTGTGTAGCTACCACGCAGTGACGTCATGGAGCAGGGTGAAGGGAATGGGCATCCCTCTGTGGAAAGCAGTGGAGGTGACTCTGGTCTGGCTGGTCGCTGTGCTGCTCGCGGTCCCGGAGGCGCTGGCATTCGACATGCTGGAGATGCCGTACAGAGGCAACAAGCTGCGCGTGTGTCTGCTGCATCAAAAACAGAACACCAGCTTTATGAAGGTAGGCACTTGATTAGATGTGTAGCCGTTCAGCAGTGACAGAAGAAGTATTTTATTTATTTATAGTTTATAACCTCATCACAGCTTTCTTACATAACATTTTAAGCTGCAAAGTAACTGGTAACTATATCTTTTAAACAAATGTAGTGGAGTAAAAATGCTACATAATACTATGGTTACATTCAATCGTTAGTTAGTTGTACATGTATGGAATCAGTGCTTTTTGGTTTTTTTGCTTTTAATTTAAATTACTTAATTTAAACAATGTTTTTAAAACATTTTACACAAAATCCCAAAATGTATTTATGCTTAGGCACAGCGTTGTTTTGAGCTAAATGCTAATGTCAGCATGCTAGCGTGCTCAATATGACAATGCTGACATCCAGATGTTTAGCAGGTGTAACATTAGGTACAAACTTAGTATTACTTTAGCCTGTTAGCGCTGAACACATCAAGCTAACATGCTTACAGTTCCAACACCAACATGCTAATGTCTACCAGGTAGGCTGTATCTTTACACTGATCGTCATACTAGATTAGTGTGTTAGCATGCTACCATTTGATAAGTAGGACTAAACACTAACACAAACTCAACTAAAGCTGATGGGAAATTAGTTTTGCGAGTGTTTGTTGACAATACTGACCTGATGATCGCGCTAGAGAAAAAGTCAGAGGATCACCAAAGTCAGCCGCTGCAAGTGTGACTGAAAATACTTGTGAAACCTGCCGGGCTCTGAAAAGAAAGATACTGTTGATCTAAAAACAAGATCCAAAGTTGAGGATGAAAAACTGCTCAAAATTCATACGGAAAAATGTGAGTTACAACTAAACAAATGACTTTAACAACATAAAAAACTCAAACAGCTGAATGCTTCCATCCTCCTCTTACAGAAATACGATCTGAACAACTTGAGCTTGGCAAAGATAGTAGTAATGTATCACTTGTGTTCAGTGGCATGCGTGTTGTGTTATTTTTCCAAAGGCATATGGTTAAAATATCCTGCACGCTGATTTAGACCTCTCTGTTAAGGCTAAATTAAGTAAAGAAACTTGCACCTGATGTTACTTTCTACAAATGTCAACAGGATGGTTCCCTTCAAAGCACAGCGCTTGAACAGCAACAATACAATTAGTGTGTCTCTTTAATCAAGATGTCTTTTTCAAGCTCTGCCAACAAGATATTAGTGATTCCAAAATGTGAAGCAACACTTAGAGGCAGCATGCAAATCTGTACGTTTCCTACAGCTGCACAGTAAGACAGAAATCGCAGAGGTTTCCAAAGTGAATATTTTAAATTTATTCAAACCAGAAGGGTCTGCAGGAATTGCAGGACGTGTTGAAAATAAAGCATGTCTTTCCATGTGTAATCTGTCATTTTGAATCAGTGAATGTAATTTCAGCCTCATGTCGACAGCAAAAAAATAAAAAAGCCTGAGCCAGTGGACTTCTTTAAGAAGAAACTTAACCCTTGTGCTACCTTGCCGGGTCTTATTGACCCAGTGGCCCATTGTCTTGACCCAGTGTCTTCTCCACAGGGTAGCACAAGGGTTAATTAAAGAAAATTGTACCTTAATTCACCCAAAACTACATTTTTTCCACAAGTACAACAAAAGGAAGAATGTGTGGCAAAACAAAACAAGTGGGAACCTAATTTAACATATTTACACCAGTTCTAGAGGCGCACAAACATCTCACTATATTCGATCTAGAACCTCCTCACAATCGGCCACGTCTTAGCTGAAACCATGTGGCTGCTGAACAGGTGGTGTGGCTTTTTAAAAAAAATTCTTTACAATCTCTAAAATGTATTTAGTTGATCCCATTTAGTTTTATGAATAAATGATAGTTCCAGTGAGATAAGATTAATAATACACAAGTCTGTATTAAAAGAACAGTGACTATGGTTGTTTTTGTCCAGGGGAAGTCCTGTACATTATACATCTCTTTCAAAATAAGAAATTGAAAGTGTTTTGAGGCAAGAGTTAAAGAAAATAAACTGCCTCGGATTGAAAATCTTTGCACAATGTAAGTTTTGATAAAGGATCAGTTCTATAGATGTGTAACTCTGTTGTTTATTTGACTGGTCCTTTTTCTTTTTCCAGTTCTACCAGGATGGGAAGGACTGGTGGCTGTTCGGCTTCTACTTCTGCCTCCCACTGGCCTGCACGGGAATCTTCTACACGCTCATGTCCTGCGAGATGCTCAGTCGCAAAAAAGGCATGCGCATCGCACTCAACGACCACATGAAACAGGTATAACATGCAGATCCCTGCAGCGCTCATCCAGAACCGCTTTAACCAAAAGACAGAGGCACTCTGAAGCATCAATATTTGTCTTTTTGTGTGTGTGTAGCGGAGGGAAGTGGCGAAGACGGTGTTCTGCCTCGTGTTGATTTTTGCTCTCTGCTGGCTGCCTCTTCATCTCAGCCGTATTGTGAAGAACACTATGTACGACCAAAATGACCCCAACCGCTGTGAACTGCTCAGGTAGGCACAGCAGGCAAACTGCACGAGAGCGCATTGTTCTCTGCTCTGTGGGTTCCTGTAGACTTTTCTGTAAACATTGCCCTTTTCTCTCCCAGCTTCCTGTTGGTGATGGATTACATCGGGATCAACATGGCCTCCCTAAACTCCTGCATTAACCCGATTGCCCTCTACTTTGTCAGCCAGAAGTTTAAAAATTGCTTCCAGGTAAGAGGGCATACACTGGTACTAAAAATATGTATTAGATGCAGTCAAGAGGAAGCTTAATAACTGTGTGTGTGTGTCTTCTCGCCTCGTAGTCTTGCCTGTGCTGCTGGTGCTACAGAACATCTCCCCTGGATAAACGAGGTTCAGGCGGGCGCTGGAAGGGCTCTTGCCACGGGAACGGACTGGACCGCTCCAGTTCCCGCTCCAGTCAGAAATACACAAGCTCTTCATAAACACACACTGACACAGACAGACACACACACACACAAACAAACACACACGCTCATCACACATCACACTCTTCTGCCGGACCCACGTTCCCATCAACCCCCCATCGCAGAGAAACAGCGAGGTCACTGCCACTCAGATCCCAGGGAGGAGGGAGAAACGGATTGAGGAAACGGGACTGCACCTGCACGGGCTGTAATACTAACTGCAAACACCAGGATGAAACCACGATGAAGCCACTACATAAACCACTACATAAACGTATTCACGCTCCGAGGCTGAGGCTTGTGTAGAGGACCACAAGTCGCCCGGGCGGACCAACATGGTAAAAGCATTTAAAGGACGTTTATTAAAGCCACATGTAAATGTATGTACAGGATCATCTACATGCGGATTGCAGACCCATGATTATGTCTAGCCTTAGTGCTTCATGTATGAATAACAGCGCTGGTGAGTACTACCTGTTGATACCTCATGGGGAACGGTAGAGGGAAACTGTGAGTAATTTTCCAAAAAGTCTTAAAGGTGCGAGTGTTTTTTTTTATTTATAAAAAATGCACGTGTGCCTGTGCATGTAAACACAATCAGTAGTTGATTATCTGACAATCCACTGTATGTTGTTACTGAGCTCCGCATTGCCCACGAGCGCTGGTGACATCAAGCCACAGTAAAATGGGCCCCACTGTGTGTCTCAGTCATATGGGGAGCAGAACATTGGACATCTTTAATCTGCAAATCATCGCTGCTTTCAGTCATGTGGCGGGCAGCTGTTGTCCGAGAGCGCTGACAAATACCAGATGATTCCCATTGTGCTTCGCAGAAGAGGTCATTATATTTTTCAGTACTATTATTATTGCAGTATTCATTCAGTATTATTCCATTTCCACTGTGTATAAAGCCTTAACCTATCTCTTACAATGTAGCCTTTATTTTTCTAAGAAAACGTCACAAAACACATGAAGCTTGTTTAATCTTCCAGCGTGGAGGTGTGTTTTTATTTCCAGATAATTCACCCCCATCAGTGAGTGGTCAAGTTACAAAGATGTTCCTGGCAGGAAATTACTTCTAAGAGCGGCTTGGGGAACTGATTTTTGAAGATTGACCCATTTAAAAGCTGTAAGTCCTGTACGGCTGGATGCTTTTTAAAGAAGTGAATGTTTTCAGTGGAGATTAAATATGTAGTGATCATAGAACTTCTTCACATATATTAGTTGTTTCCATTAAATATCCAGGTAAAATTCTGGACCTCCAAGTGATTCAATGCGTTTCTGTTTGTGAAGGAGAGATGAAGCTAAAGAGGAATCTCACAATGAGAAAAGAAACGTGGATGACAGAAATGTGTTCATAATATCTCATGATAACTTTAGAAATAGCACGTCTGTAGCTGGAGGTAGCTGCACGCACTCAGCAGTGAGGCACTTGTGACAAGTCTTGTGATGCCAACGCATCAGGAAAAAAAAGATGCAATTTCTTTAAAAAAGTCGGACATGAGGAGAAACCTGATGTCTCAATCCCATCAGACACATTGAATGTGTGTTCTTATTAGTTACAGTTCTTTGTAAGCAAACTTTAAACCTAAATAAATCAAAGTTATTAACACTGGCAGTAGTAAAAACCTACACTGATGATACAAGCACGAGATGCATCCATTTTATCTCGTTTCTTTTGTTTGTTTGTTTGTTTTTTGGCTCTGATATGGTGTTGGAAACCTCACAATCAGAGTTTTCTATATTGGAAATGTGTCCTCTTTGAAAAACTAAAGTTTTGCTAGACATGGTATTTGTTCAAATATTATTTGATAGAATTTGTGTTGTTGTATTTGAGTTATTTACTGAACAATTAAAGTATAGTGCATGTATTTCTGGTCACTAGTGATGCAGTCTCATTGCTGCTGACATAATATTTACATGTTTTACAATATATCTGCATTTATTAAAGGTTCCCTGTGGAGTTTTTGACCTCCAGCAGGCGCCATGGAGCTCTTTTTCTATGAGTGGGTCCCTATTTTTTGTTTATCTCGTGCACACGTGTGCAGGTGATGCCACGCACATTCCTGCCAATGGTTTCACACTAATCGACTGATCAACAGGTGGCGGTAATGAGCCAAGACATTCAGCAATGTACCGGCACAGGCAGGGAAGAAGAAAACAGCTAGCAAGTAAACGTGGACGTAAACAGTGCTGGATTTAAAAATACTTTTAAAAATTCCACATTGCAGATGTTTCAGGAGGAAGGAAGTGGATTCATGAATGCAAACACAAGTTTTGTTTGTTTACAACACGGGGCACCTTCATGTAGGGTGTTTGGAGAGGATGAGTCGTTTATTTGACTGGTTTTAGGGCTTGCTGACTTCTCCTGTAAAGGTTGCCTGTAATGGACTGTACATCAGTTACCTCATAACTTTAACAAATGCTCCAAAAGAAAATCCTCCGCTTCCCCTTTAAAACAGTGCAGTCCAACAGTACAGCTGTGGTGTGAGAGACCGGCACATTCCCGACAGGCTTGAACATAAACAGTCATTTCTGTTATTATCAGCGGGTCAAAGGTTAAATATTATGTCACGGGATTCACATCTTTTGTTTTATTTTATTTATTTATTTGAGGAAAGGTCACATTTGGTTTATGTGTGATTTCAGAGAAACATGACAAAAAGAAAACCGGTGAAATGTGTTACAAATTAACCTTTACAAGGCTTTTCTGGTTTGAAATTATTGCTTCAGACAACTAGATATTAGGCGCCAGGGGCCCAGGTCCAAGGAGCTTACAGAGATAAAAATCTTTTTCATCAGTTCTGGTTTTTTTCACTCAGTAAAGCTGTTTTCGGCCACCAGCTCCACAGTGCAGGGAACCTTATAGGCACTTTATTGTCATATTTTGCAACAGAGTAAAATAGTAGTTTTGCTTCTGAGGTTCAATGTTCATGTTTTAGAGAAAACTACACAGCAATGTCGGAGAAAAGGACTGTTTTCTTTCTTCACATCTCACAAACCACACAGAACATTAATAAACCTCAATGACATGAAACTAAACTAACTAACAAAGCTCACTGAGATATATTCAGTTTGGAGGAATTTCCCTTGGAACCGGCGAACCACACAAAGGCTCCACTCAGAATGTGTTTCCAATAAATCTTGGTGTGAGCTGAACCAAATTAAAACTTAATTCTGAGCCACATCATTCGTGGCGCAACACTCAAAATGATTGTTTGCTAAGCGAATCATTTGTTGACAGCAGAGCTTCAGTCTCCCGGTGCTGAATGATTTTCTGAACAAACAGGATTTTAGGTCTTGATGTGGTTTTGGACCTTTGGGGAGTTCCCTTCTATACGACCAGCACCTTGAGTTGTGGCGTGCCATCACAAAAGTTCAGATTACTTTGATCATGGAGTCCTGGACGAACAATCCGGGTCTTTTCATCTTGCTCTTTGGTACGAACAAAGGGGATGAAGTCGTACCGTTCTTTTAATACTTGTGCCCATATTGCACTGCCTGTCCTAAATCCACTCTTCTTTATGTGAACAGTGGCAATCAGCCAGTCACCGTGTTGCATTCAAGATGAGGAAACTCTATAGAGGGTGAATTCAAAGTAGTGCATTCGCTGACAGAGCAGAGGGATACGGGGTCAAATGTTGCTAAATGATGCTAAACCTGGTCCACACATGCAAAGTGAAATGATATTGGTTGGCTGTCTAAGTTTGAATCTGACCCAGATTGTACCCGAGTATCGCAAGATTTCGCAGATAACCCTAGTGAAAGAACAAAGGATTGGAGCCATAAGATTTGGCTCTGTTCGATTAGCTGTATAATCCCTGTCACTAATCACGACTGCAGTAGCTCTTCATTACAGGCCCCAGGTGACCTGGCAACTTGTAAAAGAAGAAATAACACATTCATTCTCTTATAAATGAAAGTTGAATTCATTAGCAATAAAACAAACCCTTATTCAGTTCAGTGCACTCTGGGGTTTTCAGCCTTTTGAGCCACACGAAGGTTTCCCCGTAATGTCTAATGTGAGCTAACCTCTCCACTTGTGCTGGTTCACTTCACCATCATCCCACATTTGACACGGCCAAAGTTGCACAGGGTCACTTTTTTTGTAACATTATAGTAATAGTTTGACATTTTGGCAAATAACTCTTTAATAGTCAACTTTCCGACTGAGTCAGATGAGATGATTGATAACTATTGATCGGTTCTTCTCTGAGCAAGAAAGCAAATAAGCATAATGTCCCAACATGTCAAACCTTATCAATTTAAAAAACAAACTAAACGCACTGTATATTTTGTCTGTCATGAGATGTAGTTGTTTTTCCTCATATTATGGCCTGTACCCACAGAGGCAGCCATGCATGCACACGTGACCGACAGCGAGAAACGATTAACCTCAAATAACTTTAACCTCATTATTTACACTTGTCTCCCCACATCTCCCCTCTCCGTCCTCCTGGCACTGTACGGAGTCCCTTGACCACATTCCTCTGCTAATAAGGACATTCTAGCTTCAAAGGCCAGATGAGAACAATTTGGTGTTTGAGAGACTCTTTACTTTAAGGTTGGACATCCTTCAAACGGTGTTACACGGCTGTGGAAATAAAGTGCAATTCGTGTTCTGAAATCTTTTTCCTTTCTGTCCCATGAAATTTAAAAAGGAAAAACAATGAATGTCTCGAGTCTGTTGACAACATTTATTTAGCTTATCGTTCCAAAAATTCAGGAATGATGAACGCCGGACAATTATCATACGTCATACATCACTTCCAACGTAATACAAACAGAAAACTGTACAGGTGTTTGAAAGTGGCACAATCAAACTTTTCCTGCTCTGAAACATAAAAAGGGGACAGGTAGTTTGTTGGTAGAAACGGTGTCTCGAGAGCTTCGGTCGACACGTGCGCGATGCTCGTCACTCCATGGGTTTCTCCTGCGTCTCTTTGAACTCGTTTACTCTCGCCTGGGACAAACAACACGTAGGCAGAAAGAATTGGAGTTGAGACAGACAGTGTGGGGAGTTTTAAACTTAAAATCAGTGCTGATGAAAGTCTGATGTTTGATTTGCTATAACTAATCTTTTATCTCTGAAACCTGCACGTCATTAGTGGCTTCTGCCCACAGACCACAGATGAAAATGTGCTTTTAACTATATCTGGTACAATAGAGATATTGTGCATTGTTCCCGTTCAATAAATAATCAAACAAGCCAGTTGTGAGCTTGTGAAATACCTGTAGACTGGCCAAATGTGGGTTTGACTGCATATCACTGGAACACACGTGTATGAGCAGTTTTTATTAAACTCATCTACACATGTATTGATTTAAAGCGATCGATTATTTTTAACAGCTAAGCCAGAAATCATTGTTTTTCTCGGTGAGCGACTGGCGGGTTTTTACCTGAAAGGTGTCGAGAACATGCTGAGAAACATCACTGAGGTCGTTCAGGCCCCTCCGCAGCAGCTCGGTGGCTGGAATTCCCCCTGGCACAGACAGCGGACACGCGTGAGGAAAATCACCATGAACAGGAACAACAAAAACAGCCACGCATGATGCACGCGCGCCTCGAGCCAATCACGTGTCCAGGACGCAGCGTAGAGGTCGGACTGACAGTAACAGCTGTCTAAGCCCAGGACGTCCACACTGTCACCTGTATTCATATATTCACTGAAGGCAGCCACAAGTTACAGGAGAAAGTGTTCAGGGGCCCGATTCAACATCTTCTTCACATTTATCTACAATTTACTACAAAGTGACAATCATTTCTGAAACATGACACTGCCACTAATTTGCCAATTTGTGTTTAAGCACTATTTCTTAATTGGCTTTTTAAGGAAAGGGACACCAGTCCGATTAAGCACTAAGTCAAAGAAATACAGTAAATTAGCAAAGATAGTGCACTATTTTTTTGTATTGACAAATAAATTAACTTTTCCAATAGAAATGCTGCTAAGAAAGTCTTTAACAGCATCTTTTATTTATCAAAGTGATGAAATGACACTTCGGTCCCCTCCCTAGGAAAGACATGGGACGTTTAATTCAAAACAAGTTGTTTATTAAGTTTGCCAGAGTCCCTTCATGTGACGGGGTTATCTGTAGGCACTTTGTGCAAAGTGTATGATGTTGACTTTTTGTAACCTCTCTTTAGACAAGAAATCACAGAGGAGGTGCATGTGTAGGCCCGAGTGGACAAAGTGAATGCACCAGACTCCAATCAACATGCTCACTATGCAGCACAGCCCCAAAACATTTGCTCTCTAGCCATCCTGTGCATGCACGTACATACAAACTAACCTGGAGTGGAAGAAAAAGAAGGTGAATCGGGTTTAAAGGGGCGTCGCTCACCTCGTGTCTGAATGCGAAAGTTGATCTTGCTCTCAGATGGATGGGTGATAGTGTAGCCACAAAAGTCCACATCCACACTGACGTGGGAAAACAGGAAAGAGAAAGCAAGATATGTGGTTTTTATCAATGTTTTGCTTAAAATAGGTGGAGAGGTTTTACCGTTAATACAATTTTTCCACTATCAACTCATCCCAGCTGACGGGGACTGACTGAGAACAAAAACAATGGGAACAAAGCAGAATAACATACGAGAATACATTTTTGTTATGATTATTAGTAATTGTCAGAATGATCTCTACGAGTTGTAAGAGGAAAAAGTAGCCCCCTTAGGCCGGAGTCAAATCCAGTCTCTGTACTTGAAACACACCGCATGGGAGTAGGAGATTAAATGTTTGGAAAGGAATACCGGGTCAGACCTGAGACCACAACACGCTGAGTTTAAAGCAGCAGTTTGTTAAAAAGACATTTTTTAAAAACACTCACGTCTTCATGATCATATATCTGAGGGAGTTGCCCAGTGTGTGGTCCTCATCATGCAGCACAAATGTCACACAGCCCTCATCGGCCCCATCCGCCTGCACCTAAAACACAAGAGAAACACTCACATTAAACACCTCAGCTGAAACATTCCCCGCAGTGAAGATTAGAGAGTGGGACAATCTGTCAGGGTGAAGTTATTATCTCACAGATCCCGCACACTGACACGCATCAGTGGGACATATTGAACAGCATGCAGACAGACTGAGGGAAGCCTGGGGCCTGTTAACATACCGCCACCTAGTGGAGAAGCTCAGCCATGGACCGAGAGGAAAGCTAAAGTAAACTAGGTAGTGATTTACGTTTCAGGTCATCTTAGCTTTCGCACGACACCTCATTATTGAGTCCACAACAAGGCTGCGTTAGAGATTAGAGAACTGATTTGAACGCACTTTGGGCTTCAGGTGGAATAGCTGCTTTCTCACAGCTAGCTTCTGTTGCTACCCACGTGAGGAGTTTACGGGAGGTCGAAATGATAACATTAGCTTCTTTTCTTGGATATGTTCTTATAGAGTTTAACAATGACAAAGTCACACAGCTGTATACAATATCAAAAGGAATACAGTATTTCGCTTCTTACCATCTCCAGCACTGGTTTCTTCTCGGCTTCCCCGGCCATGCTTCACATTACGGCCGCTCGTTAATGCGGACGTGGTGGAGCTGCAGCCCTCAGCATTGTCTGATGGGAAAATGTCAGTAATAATAATAAAATTAAATTGCTGATATGAAATATAGTTGTTCTATACAAGCATAAAGTATTGTTTTTAAAAACGTAAAAAAGGCAGATTTTGATAGTTTTAGACAATGCTCTTTTAAGTATTTTAACTTAGCTCACAGGTTCTGCAAGTAAACCCTGCACAGGGGCTGCCCTTACAGTCTTGGGTTCTTTCTTTTAAAACAATTTGTCTCTGTTTGGGAGCCACACTGACACCCATACAACATTTATTTGTACCTCCAATCCAAAAGAGGAAAAACTTCCAGTAAATATTCCTTATACAAGCCACAATGCACGAGAATCTTATGTTGATGAAGTTTAAAATTAAAATAACACCTGTGTTGAGTTATAAATTAACCTCACATAAACACGGAATGGAGGGAATGCTTTTAATGCTTCATACTGCACTTCCTGTATTTGTTCACATGCTTGGCCAATAACCTGATTGATTACAATTGCAACAGCGCGTATGTTGCCTGTAAGACCTTGACGGGGGCAAACCTATATAAGCCTTCCACGTAACGTGACGTAGGTATGAAAACATGTGACGATTATAGTGCATAACAGGAAGTAAAAAAAAATGTAGTTGAAAAATCCAAACACAAGAATTGAGTACGTAGGCCAGGGAATGTGGTTAGAACTACATTAGCTAGCAGGAAGGTGAATTCGTTTCCGGTCTGGGTGATTTGCAAAGCAGCAGTCACTCGAAAGGGATTAGCTAGCTTGCTAGCAGATGAAATCTCTTTTAGATGTTGGGATTTGCGCTAAATGAGCTACTTTGAAAAGCGCTGACACATCTAGGTATTGTATTTTGTTATTATATACCACTGTTAATTGTGTTAGCTCTGTAGCTAAGAACGATAATTGGTATTAAGGCAGTTGACGTTACCTACCTGACGCTGTTATGTACATTGGTGAACAACATTTAGCTAGCTAGCCTGTTGTTTTGCAGCCACCGTTCATCTCGCTGTCGTTTTTAATGTCTCGTGACAACTGGACCGTGTAGCTAGTAGGTTAGTTAGTTTAGCGGCTGTTAACGTTAGTTCCGTCCAAATACAAGTTAAACACTCACACACATTTCCTGTCATTCTCTGTTAAGCAATCGCCATTTCTCCTAGCGACACCACTAAACATCTCACTGTTTCTGTCCGTGTGTTGTCAGCGAGTAATAGTGCTGAAACCCCAGCCAGCTGTTGCCATGGCAATCCTGTTTGCTGTGGTGGCTCGTGGAACCACCATCCTGGCAAAGCACGCGTGGTGTGGCGGCAACTTCCTGGAAGTTACTGAACAGATTTTAGCCAAAATCCCATCCGAGAATAACAAATTGACCTACAGCCACGGCAGGTAAGACTCACACCTCTGTCACACGGCAGTTACCTACTCATATGTGGGTTTGCAAGTCTTTCCCAGTTTTGGAAATTTTTAAATACTTATAAATTTATAAAATACCTCTCAATGCTAATTTCCCACCCTGAGACAGGCCAGCTGCTCCCATTGGTTCCCATCCGTTTCCTCAGCAGGGGTAAACTTTGGTTGCCAACAGTTGTCAACTTTGACTGTGCACACAAAAAAACAGGTTATACGAGTCATCAGATTATGGCAAGAAATACCAGTTAACCTGCAGTTTTGTCAGATTTTCCCACTTTGCCTTCAAAAAAATATTGGGGGTATGCAACTAACAATTATTTTCATTATAGATTAATCATTTCATCTATTAAATGTCGGAAAAATGCCCATCATAGTCTCCTAGAGCCCAAAGCAACGGCTTCAAATTTCTTATTTTGTCCATCCAACAATCCAAAACCCAAAGACTCTTCATTTACTTTCAGAAATTACAAAGAAAAGCAGCAAATGTTTGACATTTTTGCTTGGAAAATGACTGAAACGAGTAATCAATTATCAAAACAGTTAGCAAGTAATTTTCTTTTCGATCGACTAATTGTTGCATCTCTAAAATCGTGTTAAATTATTTTCAGCTAGATATAATGAACTCCTCTGACATCATAATTCTGTCAGGTTCTGTTCAAGCACATTCATACTCCTGTGAAACCTTTAAGAAGAGCTTTTGTGTCCCAAGTCATCAGGATTTCTGTTCAGGACTTTGTTCACTGACACAGCTGTATTTCTGACCGGTATGTCACATATTGGCACACGTGAAGAGCTCTAGATCACTAAAATATATAAACTACAGCCTGAAATGATAAAATGGTATCACGTGTCACAAAGTCACAACGCACTGTGCCCTCACTCGAAATTCTTTGCAGTAAAGAGATAAGAGGAGAAAACCAGTGCTCTGTAGAGTTACAGCCCATTCACTGCTGTTTATCTGTAGTTAATGTTTCATTGGACGTGGTGCAGTTTGTGTAATGTTGTTGACAAATCTTGTCTTTTTTTTTTTATTTAGCTATCTCTTTCATTACATCTGCCATGACAGAATCATATACCTGTGTATCACTGATGATGTAAGTATATAATTGGCTTAAACATTGTTATAGTTATTTGTTGAAATAGCTTTGAGAATCTGATTTGACCTGCTCCTGCATTATGCAGGATGATGCACTTCATAATAATTGAATATAAAGAAGAGTTAAGAAGTAAATTTGAATAACCCAGCCACTTATAAAGTTATAGCATCCAAATACATCTCCAGCCCATGTTTGTGACGTAATATACCGAGCATATAACAACAGGAAACAGATCAGTGCACTCAGGCATTTTAATGTGAATGTAATTGGAATAATTACTCTTACATTTAACTACTTGTTCTTGCACTGAAGGACTTTGAGAGGTCACGTGCGTTCAGCTTCCTCAGCGAAGTCAAGAAGCGCTTCCAAACAACGTACGGGTCGCGAGCACAAACAGCGCTGCCTTACGCCATGAACAGCGAGTTCTCCTCAACGCTGGCAGCTCAGATGGTGAGTACGCCACGAGCTTCAGCACATTTAGCACCGTTTCCTTGTAAAGGGTCTGCGACCGATCGTTGCTTCTGTAGCCTGCCCAAAAAACGCTACGCACAGATTTAGTAAACGCAACATACACTTAGACCTCCGTACCATTTCACATCTTTTCCCCCCCCGCCTCTGCAGAAACACCACTCAGACCCACGAGGATCCGATCGTGTCACTGAGACTCAGATGCAAGTGGATGACCTGAAGGGCATAATGGTCCGCAACATAGGTGAGCTTCTCACGAGTTTCCCCTGGCACACAGTGATGGTGACATTACCTTGATGAGGGGCTATAAGATAATAATGTGTGAGGGGCATTTTGGCACTTTTAACTGAATAGAGTGTGCTGTGGTTGCATTGACGACCAGTGAAGCATGCCCAAAGCAAATGTTCTGGCCAACACTTTATGTAATACATAAAAATTTTGATGAAAACTGGAGGATTCCTGTCTCAGGTGTCAGATTTCACCAACCATGTGATGTGACTCTCATTCCACCGGTTCTGTCTCCTGAGTGAACTCTTTGTCTCTTTACAGACTTGGTAGCTCAGAGGGGAGAGAAGCTGGAGCTGCTGATCGACAAGACAGAAAACCTGGTTGATTCGGTGAGTTTAAAGACCAGTTCTGATGCGTGATATTCGGCAGCGTACAAGTTTATGTGTTGACAGTAATCTGGCAAGTTCCTCATCCACAAATATTGTCGCTGATGTTTCTTTGTCTCCCTACTCCATTTAGTCGGTCACGTTTAAGACCACGAGTCGTAACCTGGCACGAGCCATGTGTATGAAAAACCTCAAGCTGACTGTTGTCATAGTGCTGGTGTGCCTGGTGAGTACCAACAGATGGGGTTATCGGTGAGATTTCTTTATTGTATCTAGAGGTAATGGTTCTGTAGTCAACTCGGATGAATCTCTGCTGGGAAAGTGCCCTCAGTTGCAAACAATGCTTTTTTCTTTTTTTTTATTAACATGAAAAATGACCCAGATTGCTTTGCTACTAGCGTTTAGATTTTCAGTGATGAAGATTGATGACCTGTCCTGTAAACTCCTGTAATTTACTCAACATTATTAACTTACTGAAAACATACATCTCTATTGGTCTTTCCTAAGACGGCTCTTCGGCATTGTTTGACACTGACTGAAGGAATTCATTCTGTGTGTTGCGACCATAGATTGTTTATAAAGAAGGAAAGACGCGTCTGCGCTTCCTCCCACTGCACAACAATGAAGTCATTTGGAGCCAGAGTCTGCAGTAGTGATATTGAGGAGTCACCTGAACCAATCGCGAGCACACTCACAGTTGTCAATCATGACGCCACGCCCCTTTTTTTTGGTAGCATCAAATAACTAATTAAAACCAAAGTCATCAGAAAAACAAACTCCTGAACAAACTTCAGTGTGTGATAAGAAATGACAAAAACAAAGTTTGGGAATATTTTATTTGACGTGTACTTTGATTTTTTCAGTTTGACTCATACCACGTCCAGTAACGTTAAAAGGGCGGGGTTTAAGACCGCCACCAGGAGGCGATCCAGGTGTTTTGGCTTCACTTTTGGTGCTTTAAATATACAATCTATGGTTGCGACTGTGTGTCTCACTGCGATTGGTCAAACAGTAGTGAAGAGAGTGAACCTTGTTTCTGTGCCTCTTTTCAGGTGATCCTTTACATTATCGTGTCTGCTGCTTGCGGAGGCCTCAGCTGGCCCACTTGTGTCAAAAAGTGAGAGGAGAGTGGTGGATGCAAGAGGAGGAGAAAGGAAAGAGGAGGAGAAGCGCCTGTTCACCTCTTACCTGCCAATGGATGCAAAAAGAAACAACCTTTCTTTCCTTTACTCTTCTTGCTTGATCTTCCCCAGAAGACACACCGCTGCTGCTGCTGCTGCTCCTCCGCCTGCCTCCATCCTCAGCCCCTCTTAGTGTGCACATTGACTTGCCTTCTAGACAGGGAGTCCCACCTCATACCCACAGTAATGGACAGCAGCCATGTGGCCTAAACCTGATGTGGAACAATAATCTTGTCTTATACTAGCCTGGTCCATTCATCCAGTCTAATGCACTTAGTGGCCTGATGTATCAGTTTGTCCTGTGTCATTAATCCTTTCAGACAGATACCGGAATGAACCACAAAGATGGCAAAGGTTGCTTTGTTATTGTCCTGCTTTTCCTTTACTGTCAACAGAGACATGTGGGGCCTGCATGTACAGTGGGTTGCAGACCCATCACAAAGGACTACCACAATACAGTGTCTGGTTCCCTGTAACATAACTTACAATGTACAACTTGATTTTTAACAAAACCGATGCAGTATATAGTACGTCTCAAGTGGCAGGTGTCTAGCAAAACACAGATTTTCAGCTTCCCTTCATGTTTCATCACCAAGCACAGTAGTAGGGTATGCTCAGATGGGTGTTGTAAAATATGAGATATGATCATACAAATAAATATTGTACATTTAAATGATATAACTGATTCGAAAGACGTCATTTTTCTTTTAAATCAAGCCAGATTTTTGAGAAATTATGACTTTTCCTTCCCATCTTGACACAGTTGGATGCTTCCTTTCCCCTTTTACCTGTGGTAGGATGCTCAGTGTGCCCATATGTTCTTTCTGTTAACACAATGCACTTTTTACATTGTACATAGATTTTCATCCTTGCAGCATATGATTTATAATCATGTAATTATTGAATCATTGTTCATCTAGATTTGAAATAATAAAAATCTGATGGTATCAAGTAAAAGTGGTTTATCTGTACAGATGGAAAACAAAAGAGATGTAATGTGTGGCTGTTTTTTTTTCTTCATCTGGCACATTTGGACTGATAGTAGCTGAACGGGTGAAGGCAATTTTTTTTTTCTTCATTAATTGATTAAAACCAGGTGGTTTTTTTTGACCCAGACAATAATCGGTTATTAGCACCTCGTCAGCTGCGCGTGCGCCCTCCCGTCGGCGCGGCTCGCTCCTGTGACAGGTACGAGCCATCAACCCGGTGCTGTCTTCTTTATGTTTTTCTTTCTGTTTAACCGAGTTGTTTTAATAAACTTAATATACTTTGAATTAAAGAAGTTTATACGTTTTATCCCACATTATTTTTCCACTTTTAGTCGTAAAAGTTACCAAAACAGTTGTAGTTTAACGTTAATTTTTTACCATCTGTCACCAGAAAGTAACGTTAGCGCCACACACACTTGTTTGTTTGATAGCTAGTTAACATTAAGCTAGTTAGCATTTTTATTTGTGTCAACGCCTGTTTGATGTTTTTTAACCGTTTAAATTCCCGGTTGCCGTTAGTTGTAACGTAACGTCAGTCACTTTAATTTAAGACCGCTAACGTTAGCTAATACCGGGCAATTTTAACATATTAATGTCTTATTTCCCAATCTTTTAATGTGTCCCAGTGTGTAGACTGCCGTGTTTTAAACCATGTATGGACTCACAAGAGTGTTTCCCTTTGCTATTTGTAGCTACACACACTGTTTCCTCCTGATCTAATTACACACCTTAACTGGCCGGAGGAGGCCTCCTCACACGGGGGTCATCAGGTGCTGCAGAGGGCTGGTTGTTTTCATCTGAACATGTACCAATGACCTCATGTGTCCGAGGAATGAGCCACTACAAATACACCCAGCAAGACTCATTCATGATATTTTAGCTCTAAAACTCTTTGACCGTGGACTCACTATGTCTCTGCTTGCAAGTTAGACAGACAGACTTTATTGTCATTCACGTGTGCAACAAGTGTATACGGAATGAAATGTCTTTGCATTGGCTCAGCACAACATTAAAATATACTGTGTGTGTGTGTGTGTGTGTGTGTGTGTGTGTGTACAGCGATTGCAGGAATGAAATTGAATATACAGGAATGTACAGCAGTAATTATAAATATACAACAGTAGTGCAAAAACTGAGGTAGTAAGAGTTAGGGCATAGATGTCTATTTAAGTTGATTACACTGTGGTCACTTTAAAAACAATTTCATTACCCATATTGCAAGGTGAGCGTGTTCTAAGGGACACCTTGTACTATGAAACAGTGCCGTCTAGTACAACGCAACAAACGCTGTTCTCAAATGTTACTGCATTTTTGACAAATGACTAATATTCTGACTGCAGAAAGACAGCGCCGTGCTGTCCTTCTCACCAGGCTCACTGGTGTACTTTTGTTCCCCTCTGCTCTCCAGAGCGCTGCGTTGTCGATGTGGTATGTTGGCAGGAACCCCCCCCCCCCCCCCCAGCTTGACCTGCTGCTGTGTAGTGTGTGCGGGCGGGGCAGCTTTATGCCTGGGCTTCTAGATGGCTTTGTGCTACTCGTAACTGCTCACTGTACAATACTGATGTGTCCAGTCATCCGTGCAAAGGCAGGGCCATTAGGCTTTCTCCAGTGCCTGGGGGGTCTTCAGAAATAGAGAAGTATTGTTCTGTTTCTCTGTGTGATGTAATTTGATATATAAATATAACTTGCGTTTGAATTCTTTAAAGATAAACACAGGTACTCAGCGAGGCCTTAAATCAAACAGTAACGCTTGTAATTAATGTGAGCCAAGTACAAAATAGTGCCATCTTATTGTTTGACGAGGCAAACTCAAAGCACAGGGTGGTTGTCAGTTTACTGTGAGTGTCGGGTGTCGGAGGGATTTTGGTCCTACTCTGTTTGAATGTATTGTGCATGCTTTCAGAGTGAATACTGTGTCGGAGGCAACACGCATCACCGAGGTTTGACTTCTGAATCTTGGACTGTAGAGTCTAAAAGCTGCTTTTTAAAAATCCTGCAGCAAATAGACATCACGTCTGCTTTGTTGTTAACGATACTTGCAGACTAATGTTGACATGCTTACAATACCTAACTAGACCCCTCCCCCTAAATAGCAGATTTTACAGCATATAAGACAAATTCTTAGAACTCTGAGGAGATGGTAATACCATGGTTTACATCTTATCTCTAGTTAATATTAGACTGCAGCACGCAGGGTCAGTGGCCTTTTATAGATTAAGCACAAATAGCGTGGGTGTTAGGGGTCTTAGACTCTGGTGTCACACCACTGCTGTAGTGTCAGGACCAACCTTCGACTTGTTTGTGTACAACACGAGGCGGTGTCACCGGACGGTGACATTGTCAACGACCAACATTGTAATCTTGGAGTGAGTGAGTTTCTATGCATTTTTTTGGTTTGGATCTACCATTTTAAAACCGCGTCAGTGCAACATTATCTTGCACCTAGGCCTCCTGTCACTCTGTTCCTCTTTTCACTTATCCTCTACTAAAAAGCTGCCTGATCCATTCCCTCATAAAAGAGGGACTTTGGCTGCTAAGCAACAGTGAATGCCAACACAGCCTGGGAGGCCATGGCCACGCCCCCTGCACTGGGCTCGGCATGGATAAGGTGACACAGTGCTTTCTTCGTCTTGCTTCCTCTGTAAACTTGTGTGGAGTGGAGCTCTGCACTGAGCACAGTTTGCAGCCAAGTCACTGATGGTGTCTGACACACTGGCTGGTTGGAGAGGTTGCTGATCCGCTGCTGCAGAAGGCCTGCGGGTCACGTTACCTCAGGGAGGGGAGGAACCCCTGCACCCTCATTCAGGCTGTGATGTTACTGATGCACGGTTGACTCCGGACACGAGCACGGAGGAGTAGTGGGACGGGGTGGGACGGGGTGGGGGGGTGTTGGTGTCTGGCTGCACACCACTGTCCGCCCAGTTGGCTGGATTTAGCGCTCTGGAAGGAAAGGCGTAATAGGATTGTCTCTCAGAGGGTAAAAAAATGTGGTACAGCTGACTGTGGAGGCATTTTCTTCCCCGCGGCTGTTGAATGGAGCGGACAAGATGGAGGTATTCACTTAGTTCAGATTATAGTTGACCAATATTTTTGTGATAGGTAAGTGTTGTAGACCTGTTTTTAAAAATGTATTCTTTCTGCAGTGATTCTTTCTATTGGTTGGCTCCGGTCATGGCTGCAGTTTGTTCACTTTATGGAACAATGTAATGCCCAGTTACACTTTAACTAGCAAAGTCACTGTTCTGTTGCTCTGCATGGGAAGACACTCCAGTGGCCTTGGAGGGCAGTTCTTGCCAAGGTTCAAGGTGCACAGCGGTTTGCCAAGGCTGTATATTTCATTTGATTCCACTGATTGTAAGGCGTGTTTGTGTGTCTGCCTGTTAAACAAACATATTATTCATCCAGATTTGGACTCTCGGCCATGTTGATTTAAAGCAGAGCTGCTTTGAAACATCTTATCAGCCGTAGTGTCGAAAGCCAGGTAAATTTAAATATTAACATCTTATAATTATTGTGGCATGTTTTATATTTTCAAAATGTCGTTTTAAGCCTAAAATCACTTTACAGAATAGGGTAGCACTCGGATGTTTTGGCTGCGGACTCACTCATTCATGCTGTGGTTGTTGTCTTTACAGACTGAGCTGTGTAAGCTCAGCTGTGTAGCCCCATACATTGCTCAAACATATTTCTAATTGACATTTTGAAGTGTGGTCCAGCTCCAGATTTTTCTGAATGTCGTGTTTTTGAGGAAACTGTCTTTTTGTTTTGCTTCAGGGAAGTTTGCATGAAAAGTTTGTATAAACTTGAATCATAGTTAATTTTACAGTTGACCATGTGTTTCTGATTTCTCTGTTGCAGTCTCATTTCAACAAAAGTTAATACATTTAAGTTGATAATTGCTGAAGTCTGAATGTGTCATTTTAAGGTTTGGTTGAAAATTCAGATTTGTTAGTAAAGGTGGCAACAAGGCAGTGTAATTCTTGTTTTGTGCACTTTAGGCAGCTAGCTCTGGTTTTGTCTGGTCTTTACTCTTTAGTGACTGCAGGTGTCTGTGACTCTTAACTCTTTTAGTTACGTCACTCACTTTATGTAAAACCTTGTGTGCCCCTTTATATGAAGGGAAAGACAAGTCTTATTTTGACACCCAGACCATTCAGCTGCTGGATTATGTCTGTTTGCTACGAAAGAAACTTCTTTATTAGCCGTAAAACACAGAGATGCCAAAGGCAAGCAGGCTACCACTCAAGAATGGAAATGTGAGGATAGCCTGCTGCATATTATGAACTGAACCCTCTCTCCCATGACGTGTTTTTCTTTAGTGTTTGAAGTTGAATGTACTGAACTCAGGTTTCCTTTTAACCAAGTTTTCCGCTTTTTGCATTGTGTGTATAATAGCCTCACTGATCCTGCCTCTCCTCCTCCACCAGTGTATTCCCTGTCCCAAGTGCAGTTCACTAATCACAACCTCGCTCCCAACAACAGTCGAGATGTGTTTCATTCACCCTTTTCAAGGAAGTTTTGCTATAGAAACATGTTTAGATGATTTATTATTCTGCTGAAGTTTATCTCTTATATGCACCAGGATGTCTGGCGTCTGCATACTAGAACATTTTCATGCATTTGGTGACTTGATATCTTGCTCTCTGTTGGTACATCTACCAAAATAGGGCTTTTGTTGTAGTCAGCTTAAATAAACACAACAGTTCACAACACAGCAGTTAAGATTGCCGTTGACTTCTCATGCCAACCGCATGTTGGTTCATTTCAGAGGATAAACATGGCTTGTAACTGCCGGTCCATCCTCACATTTAACTTTTTATTAAACCACGATTCAGAGAAAGACTGCAATCAAAAACAAAAGTGGTGTTTTCTACTCATTCTCACCTGATGCACTCCATAGGGGAAAACGTAGCTTGTTTTACCTCTACAGGTGCATTGACATATGATGCTTTGTCTGGTAAAACATATCTTTAGAAAGCGTAGAGATACCTGATAAACTGATATTCAACAATCTTAATGAAATGACATCTTGTAGCACGCAGCACAACCAGGAGATCATTTAGACAGAAAAACTACAGTATGCCCTAAGCATGATCCTGAGGACTTCTGCATTTTTCATTTAGCTGAGTCATAAATAATTACTATCCAGCTACTGTTACAATGGCCAATGCCTACAAAGGCTTTCCAGGACAAGTCTAATCCTTTTTGGAGCATTCAGTGTAATTACAAAGGTTGGTTTTAAAATGTGACTTTTTTTTCCTCCTCTTAACAGATATGCAGGCTCGATCAACAAATCAGATGGACTGCGGTGCTGCTAAATTGTGAGGAATATTTAGATCTACAGAAGTCTCATCAGAACTACAAAATGTCTAACGAAACATTTAACATGTCCCACAGAGACCTACAGCTGGGCCTCTCCTCTGAGAGCCAGTACAGCAACCCGTCACTGTCCTCTGACTACCACAGCAGCATTTCCAACCGGAGTGACATCAACATGCGTGAGGGCTGTCTCAGCGACGGTACCTTTGTGGATAACCCCTTCAACACCACCTTAGCACAGGGCAACGTGTTCTGGGGTGTAAGCATGAACCTGGACCAAACTTTGATTGCCACGCCGGTTAATGGCAGTGTGGATTTCTGGAATGAAAACTTGAGTCTGAGCGACCACGAGACGGGATCAGAGAAGTACCAGAACTGTAGTAAGAGCACAGAGGACGGAAGTAACAGTGCAGTGAAGTCTCCACACTCTGCTGGGAGGGAAAGCCAACGGAGTTCATGGGAGACTTCCCGTACAGGATCCACTGAGAATGACAGCTGCTCGGTGAGCTCTGAAGAAATGGTAATAAGGAGCAACAGTTTGTGTCTTGCGGACCAGTCACTCTTGGTAATCTCCTCCCTGGACGACTCATCAATCTCTCTAGCTGCAGACCATCCAGCACTGTCTTCTGACTCCAACCTGCGGTCGACCTTTCTGCTAGATGTCTGCGAAAAGTCGTCGGACGGAGTCACGGAGGAGAACGTAGGACATGCGTGTTTTGGCATGACTTTCTCTCAGGCAGAGCTCCCCACTGAGGAAAACGAGCTGGCAACAACATCCAACTCTCTTGTTGCCGAGAATGAAGGAGGTCTTTTGATGACTTTTCTCTGTGAAACATCTCCTGCGGATTGTGAGAAAGAGGCTCAGTTTGCTAGTGCTGAAGCAGAGCCCCATTTCCCAGGAGCGTTGACACCAGAACAAGGCAGGGCCTTTGTGTCCACTCTGTCAGCTATGCAAGACACTGATAAGGATTATCATACTTCCACTCCAGTACTAAACAGTGGGAACAAGACACCCAGCCTCCCCTCCTTTTCTCTCTTCACTGGACACGCAGGCAGTCCAGTCCTTCACCCTGTTCAACAGCAGCAAATCTCTCTGACTCCAAAACAACGTTTGGTTGCAGGACTTCTGCCTTCAGCCAGCAAAGTCAAGAAAATGGAAATAAAGAAGTTTCCCAGGTCAGACTTCAGTGGCGTAAAATCTAAAGTCGTGTCTAGAAATGTGCATCCAGTGTCGGTGCCTGGCACTGCGTCGCAGCTCAAACCACCACAAGTTAATATGAACAATAAACACAGTGAAGCACATAGAGGAGCAACTATTAGGATTAGTAGCCCTGCCAAGGTAAAGAGCATCACTACAGCTGTGGTCTCTACCCACAACAAAACGGGCCATGATGCTGAGAGACGAGTGAATACAGCAGCTGCTAATTTGGGGGTGACAATGATACAGTCATCTGGGCATACTGCTGTGGATGGACAGGGCAAGAGTACAGCATCCTCACCAAACAGAGCTGCAAATAAACATGCTTCAGTAGTCCACTGCTCTGAAACGGAGCAGGCAGCTTCAAGCCAAGTATCAGCCGCCGCCGCCGCGCAGCATGCTGGCAACCAGACCCGCTTCTCATCCTTGGAAATATCCCCTGATAGAAGTGGCCAAACAGATCCCAAACCAACTCCAAAGCAGGGCGTGTCGAACAAAATTAAGGTCAGATCAGGCTCAGCACTGGGTCAGGACAAGCCTCCTGTCCTCAAGACGCGGCCTCGCTCCTCATCTGAGAGGTTATCGTCGTCATCTAGGCCTCCCAAGGAGAAGGGAACCACTCTGAGGTTCCCAACTAGCTCTACCATTCCCAAAGCTGACACCCGCCCGGGCCAGACCAAACCCCGGAACCCGAATCCCTCTTCCCAGAATAAACGGGCCACACAGGCTGAGGCCACAAAGGGACCTGCTGAAAACTCAAGGGAGGTTAAGAAGATCAGCCTGGTGGTGAGTATGGACTTGACATGTGAACAATTTAAAATTCAACATTTGATTACATATTTTTAAGTACTGTTAATGTTTGCAGCTTTTTTAATCACATTTTTTTGTTTAATTAGTAGTTTTTAGAGCACAAAGATTTGGTCGGAGCTGGCAAAGATCTTTTGGAAATGTCTTCTGGTGTTGTGAACCATCAGGGCCAATAGAGCTGAGGGACTGAGTGAGGAATTGCTCTCTTTGCAGGCAGAGTCCAGCCAATCGACAACAGCAGGCGCCTCATGCGATGAGAGTAAGAGCAGATTTCGAGGACGACCATCTCCTAGACGAGCACAACCCCCGGCCGCCTCTCCCAGACCAGCCACTTTGACAACCAGGCAAAGGAAGGGCACCCTGGGGAGGGATGAATGCAGGACCTCCAAAGCTGTGGGGACACCGCAATCCAAGCAGAAGAGCAGTACAGGTGCAAGTCGAGAAACGTTTGTCCCATATTTGTTACACAAAGGGGAAAGTTGACCTGTATGTAAACACTGACACTAGGTCCCAACCGCTACCCTCATGAGTCTTATGACCTGCCGTTGTCTAAGCAGAGAGCTAATTATTTCCTAACTATTTCCACTGTTGTGTAAACGGAGGGAATTGTGTAATAGGTCTGTTTAACCCTGTGTATGACTCAAACTAAAGTAGAGAGGTTGACTTTGACGGCAGCACCAGAGGTAGATGGTTTTGTGTGGTGCAGCTGATGCAGCAGCAGTTATGAGAGAGTGCTTTATAGTTTTCACATGACACTTTTTTACTCATTCATTAGCTTTCGGCCATCATTTCATGAATTATGAAAACAAAGATGCCAATAATATTCATGGTTTAACCCTTATGCCCTCCTCGGTCATTTTTGTACATTTTCTGCTACTTTTGTCTTTGACTTAGTGATAATTTTGGCTGTGTTACAGCTTGTGGCCTGATTTTATTTTATTTATTTATTTTATTTTTTTGCAGGAACTCCTCTTTTTAGTAGAATTTTTGAAATCCATTGTCTTTTACTCTTACATGTCTTTTATACTGTCGTGATGCATTTTGCATCCTCTGGACACCTTCGTGGCCAAAATGTACACGACAAATAAACTGCTTTATCAAAGAAAACACAAATGAATTATTTTCCATATAATAAGTAGTAGGAAGATGGGGCTTTGCAGGTGAATAGAGTCTTGGATATGTCAAAGATCAGCAAAGAAACTGATTTGATTGCATTAGTAGTTTTTATGTAGTGTCAGATTCTCCCTCTGGACACCTTCGTGGCCAAAAATGCCTCATTGGGTTCCATCAAAACCCCATTTTTAATCTCACTGCCATTACAGTATAAAATTGAGCATTCTGTAATGTTAGCATTTCATTTTGAAGAGAAGTAGTGTCTGTCTGTCTGTCTGTCATTCCTTCCTTCCAGGGCTGATGAAAGGGCATTGAGTAACTGCATGACTTCTTGCCTTGGTTGTACTCAAACCAAGCACCTGGCTGTTTCACAGCCAAAGAAGCTGCTTGGCTGCAGGAGTCATTTCATTAGTGGGCAGAGAAGTAGATAGACCTGGAGCAAAGAGGAGGAGCAAAAATGAAGATGCATTTCACTTTGGAAGAGGCTTTAGAAATGGTCCTGCACCCTTTATCTGCCAGACAGCTGCAGGACTCATAGACAAAAGCTTTGAGGGGGAGTCTGACAAGGAATGGTCACTCCTCCACTTCTGTGAGTGTGTCTGAACCTTGCTCTGAAAGTGGAGAGGACCCTGAGGATCCTACCCATCCTAACAGTGAGTGAACAGCGAAGAACGGGCAAGTCTGGTCTCCATCTCATGCTGAGACGCTGCGCTACATTCAGGCACCCACCGGCATGATGCCAGGGCCCACGAGGTATGCCATATCAAGAATCCAGGATGTGGCATTCTCAGGACCTTTTCTTCACGCCTGACATGATCCAGCTGATTTAGCAATTACATACAGAGGTTATTCTTAGAGGAGCTGGGGAAATCCATTGTGAGAAAGCGCTGCTGCTGCTGCCGTGGTGGTGGAATTACAGACCACTGTTACTGCCCTGACAGAAACTACCGACACCGCCATTGCCACTGCTGCCACCAGCTCGACCAGAGGTGTGTGCTGGTTGTACACAGGCCTAAAAAAGAGGTCTTCTATCACCTGCACAAAGTGTAACA
>JAVQJL010037264.1:0-39113 GCA_036024295.1 Nannoperca obscura
TTTGCACTGTAGCCACTGGAACTTGAAAATATCTAGATATGGCCTTATAGCCCTTTCCTGACTTGTGAGCAGCCACAATGCGCAGCCGCAGGTCCTCAGTGAGCTCCTTTGTGTTAGCCATGACTGTCCACAAACAACTGCAGGGAGCTGCTGTTTTTCACCTGTTGAGTTGATTAAAACAACTGTTCCCAATGAATCACAGTAATTAGGATGCTTTAGAACAGCTTGGACTATTTGAAATGCTATATAGAACTTTGGATTTCCCCATAGACTGAAGGTTTGCAAAGGGTATGAATAATTTTGAACATGCCACTTTTTGTTCAAATGTAAATAAAAGCTGAGAAATATTTTTTTCCACAATGATGCCTCTTGTACATCATCTTATAATATTCTGGGAGACGCCTGTGTCATTTCCAATCAAGAAAAAACTTGCTGGTTGAATAAAAGCAACTTTAAGTCAAACTTTGCCAGAGGTATGAATCATTAGGGGCATGACTGTATATAAAAAGCTTTGATATTACACCTTTATTAATCTTCTGAGGCATTTGAATTCAGTGGTGTCTTAGCAGTTTTGATTTTCACTTCTAAAAACAACTGTCTGACACTGGGGATGAATACTTTAATCTATTCAAATACATATGTTGAATTTGTAGAGATTTGTTATCACTTTCCTGTTCAAGTATTTTTTTCTATTGATTAGCGTCAAAACCTCCTACTTAAATCTACCTTCAATAATGTTGTGGAGTTAATGTTAACAGTGGCAGACTCGGGCTGTCTGAGGGGCAGGGGCAGAAAAGAAGAAGGGCACCAGTGAGCAGAAAGTCATGATGTAGTTTTGGTTTTATTATGTGACTCACATTTAAAGTATATCAACTACACCTCTGCAATAGAAACACAGGGAACTATTTAACCATTTAGAGGCATATCGAGGCCATCTCACTGTCTAGCATGTAGGGCAATCCACCATTTATCAGCTTACTTCAATGCTACTAGCTGACTGGGATGTGGGGAATTTTCTTAACATAGCACGGAAGGTTATGCCATATACAGATAACACTGAAAGCCAGACGTTTAAAAGGCCAAGCCACATGCAATAGTTACTGAATGTAAAAAATTTAAATAACTGACCTCTGCTCAAATGGATCTACAGTATAATACATAGGCCAATGAAACATGAATAAAGACCTGGCATTCTGTATGATATTACAGAGAGGACAAAAGCAAAATAATCCAGTGACAAAAGATTTACTCTAATTCAAAACTGCAGTCTGAGATGTTGGTCATTCTAAAATGAGCAGTGATACACAGGACAAAAATGCACATGAACAGAACCGTAACACATGTATTTTCCCATGATGACACTGTTTAGTATAACCAAGGTTTGGCTTCCTTCCGTTCAGGTTATTGTTACTTTATTCAGTGATGCCGAGCGTGATGCATTTATTTATGAATGCATAACTCCAAAGGTCACTCCCTATGATTCAGTGGGTACTGTTGGCATATGGAATACGTGTGATGGAATATTTGATGTTCCTCCAGCTTCAAATGAACAAATGCAAGAATAAATGCACAGAAGGGATGAATGCATTATGCACATTAGGCCCATGATGCTACATATTGTTGATGTGGAGCAGAGAACTAGCCTATATCCATACACTGTGCCCATGAGTTTGACCTGACCTAACGTGCTTTCTCGGCGTTATAAATAATGCAGACTGCGTGGCTTAGAGCCAACTGTGTATCAGTTGGACACAGGTGCGTGTGTAGGTGTGACATGTTTCATAGCACCCTGGATTTAGCACATAAGGTGTCACTTGTTTACAGCCATCAAGGGCGCGGCGGCTTCGTCCCTACTTTCTATGCGCCCGCCGAGTTCACTCAAGTTGACTCACTCAAGTGCACACACACACACACACACACACACACACACACACACACACACACACACGGCCTACTTTTCCCAATTCTAATATGCGGAGAGAGAGAGAGAGAGGGGGGAAAAGAGTGGGAGAGAGAGAGAGAGAGAGAGAGGAGAGAGTGAGAGACGGTTTCTCCCTGCAGGCTGCTGCTGTGCCAATGCGCAAACACTGTCGGATACGTCGCGGGGTAGCTCTCCCCAAATTGAGGCTGCACGCGCTCGAAACGATCGTGCGATTGAATGACGAGCGCGTCATGCTCGTCTTCCTCCTCTCCCGTTCGGCGCGATCGGTGGCTCTGTGCTCCGCAATCCCCTGGGATACTGTACCGCCCTCGATGGCTCAGCTATCGGCGCCTCGCTCACACTGAATGGGCCGCCTGGAGCGAGGAAAAGCGGAGAGGGAGAGCGCGCTGCTTCTCCTCCTTTGAACGGACGCCCTGCATCAACTTCCCAGCGAGGGGGTGAGTGTCTCGTCTGCCGTCGTGTGAGGCGTCCCGCCGGGGTCAACTGAGGATCCACCCGCCGGCGACAGGGGGGGGGGGGGGTGGAAAGGTTGGGGTTGGGGGTGGGGTTGGGGGGGTGCGAGCATGCCGGCGTCCTTAGTTAGCGCCGTGGATTTGGGGTTGATGATGGACGGTCCGGCAGATATGGGACGTTTCAGTTTGGGACAAGCATGTGACTTAGGGGATAGGTTGGCACAGTCCTAAACTTTTTTTTTTTTTTTAGCCTGTCCCAGCGTTTTCGAAACAGCGCACCCTTTTCACCAGCACGGAGCGCGAGCGGAGTGAAACGGTTAATTTCGCGTAGCTCGTCTCGCTCTTCTCTCTAATATGTGAAAATGCGATGGCTGTCAGGTTTTTTTTTTTGGCACGGCAGCTCCTGCGAGCGCCGGTTGTAAAGAATTGTGCCTTGTTGTGCTCCCACCCCCCGCTCCGTGCCGCACTGGTTCCGTCTGGCTCGCCCTCAGTTGCTGCGTGTCCTGGGATGACCTGTTGATGTCGGTGGAATGGAGAATGGCAGGGGGAGCGATTTCCCCCATCACCAAAATATTTAAATAAGCCACATTTTGGGGCTTGACAACCCGGCGTCGCGGCGCAGCTACCTCGTCCCCGCAGGCAGTAAGTGTCTTGTTTGTCTTGTGCGTGTGGGCTGTCGCGGAAATGCTTGACGTTGTGCAGCTGGGCTGAGTGTGCGTGAGGTGGACGGTGCGCCGGGCGAACCCAAAATATTTAACAGTACTGTTAGCTTAGCTGTTAGCCACCTCCACGGGCCTGCTGCGGATGGGAGAGGGCATCTAGCGTTTCGGCGGTGTCAGCCACGGAGGGGAAAGGGAGGCAAAATTACGACCGCTTGGTCCGCTAAAGATGGTTCCGATTAATACGCTTGAATGCCATTTGTAAACAGTAACACACCGTCGCCCTCACCCGGGTATCACCGGGGCTTGCTGCCATCCCGTGTCGCCTCCTCCTCCTCCTCCTCCTCCCGTTGCCTCCCGGCTCCGGTGCCAGCAGACAGTGGAGCACTCCCGGCGGGTAGACTGTTAGACATCCCGGTGTGTTCGAGACCTCCTCCCCCATTATCCTACATCCTTTCCCGTTTAAACACCGGACAGAGGCAGACTAACAGTCGAGGATTACTCGTAGGCTATGCAATGTGGAGTAAAAAAAAAAAAAGTTGAGAAGCTTTTGGTGTCTGCGCTGCTTGCTATTCAGGGTCTCCTTGTTATATAAGAATAATCACGAATCAGTATGTGTGTCTTGACTTAATAGCAGTAGCACAGCCTTGCAGGCACGGGCACATTAGAACCAGGAAATGCCTATAGAGGGAATGCATTGTGTGCCAGCTGCACCAATGACTCCACAGTAATCACCCACAAAGCAATGTAAAAGCCCATGCTGTTTTCCATCGTAAAACTGGATAAACTGGAAAGTAGTGACAGTGTACATTTCCAAATATGTTGACAGCTCTCCCATCATAACATAACATAAGCCCTTTTTGATTTCAGGCAAAACATTCTTTAGGTTTACTATGAAAAGTCTAAGGTCTTAAGTATGTTGTGAGTATGTTTGACCTACTTTCCTAACCAGGCTGGTTGGTATGAGAGCTAAGCCACAGGGTGAGTTCGGCTGAATTTCATTCGTTGCTGCGCTCTATATATTTAATGCAATAAGGACCTCAGATGATCTCTCTCATCTCTGCAGGCCTCACCGCCCCTCCTTGGTGCATAAAGACACACATGCACACACAGATACACATTTACAAACACACAGTCACATTCTCTCTCACTGTCAGAGCAAACTGTGCAAACACACCCTGCTCTCAGCCCCGTGTTTGTGTGTCTTTATGTGCACGCATGTGTGCTTACTGCGGCTCGCCAAACTGTAAACAAGCAGTATTGTCTAATGTCTGTGTGTGACTCAGTGTGCCTTTTGTGGGTTTGTTTGAGTTTGTGTGTGCGCATCTGTGTTTTAGTATGAGGGAGAGGGAGCTTGAGTGAGACAGAGACAAAGAGAGCATTTCTCTTTACCCTGGAGCTTGGCTAGGTCCCAAATGAAAGGCTTTGGATATGATGGGGCGGCTCACTCCAGCCCTCATCAGTCAGTCACACCAAAGTTGCTTGTATGCCTCTCACAGGGTGGGCTTCAATCAGTTTGTTCTCACAGTATTAGAGATTGTCTTTGTTTGGTATGTATTTCTCTCTCTCTCTCTGTGTGTTTGTGTGTGTGCAGCATGCATGCAACACTTGTAAGTGGTAAAGCAACTGTGTGAAAAGGATTGTCAAGGTAATGCATGCACACTTTTGTAAAGTGCAGGCCTGTATACTCATCTCACACGTGTGTGTGTGTGTGTGTGTGTTCACTTGTTTAAATGAAGGTTTATGGTCAATGAAATGCTTATCAATCTGTTTTATTGTTAGCTGTTATTGTGGAGGTTATATAGTGGTTGTGGGTACAGAGGGCATACAATGTGCTTATACATGTGAAGTCCAAGTACTGAAAAAGTAGATTTCTCCCCGTGCTGTTTTGTAGAATGAGGTAATGTATTCAAATTCTAAAACAGAAACAAAATGATCTGGTATAATGTCTGCATTGTGTGTTTACATATCCTGTCACTGAAAACACAGCTATCTTACAGAATCAAGCAGTAATGTAGCCTGCCCCCAGTGTTCATATTCACAGCAGAAGGAACTTTGGTTCACTTTAATTTAATATTGACAGGGATAATATAGGAATCTTTGAGAGGGTGCAGGGCAAGGGTGGTATGTTTGCCTTTGACTGTTTAGAGTAAGTGAATGGAAACATGCTATGTGGTGTTTATTTAGGTCACATACTTTTGCACATGGAACAGTAAATGACCCAGTTATCTAAGGACACAGGGTTTTATAGCTCATAGAAGACAGAAATAAAAAAAAGGCTTTAACTGAGCCTGCTCCTGGCAAAAACAACTACTGCAAGGCTGAAGTGACGTATAGGATTAATGCAACGTAGATTATCCATGGAAGCTTCAACGAAACTTTGTTCTAAATATCAACGCCCTGTGAGCCTGCAAAAAGCCTTCAGTAGGACTGTGTGAAGAAATATTTGTGGCCTGTGTCAGTTGGATATGCCAAGGAATATAAATCTTGTTCAGGACTACCTTTCTGTAGAATAGAGGCATTTCATTATGAAGACTTTGCCCTAGTAGTAAAAATAGAAACCTCCATCAGGTTTAGTGTATGTTTGGTTTTACTTTGTCCCAGTGAAAGATGGTCAGCCATTTTACTGCATCCATTAATGTAACAGTATGACATTCCTCACCTGTTTTGTTTTAGGTCTGTTCTCCTTGAGCTCTCTAGCTTTTAACAGAGCCATGTTACATTACACCCCCTCCTCCCATTGCTTGCCCTCCTCACACCAAAGAAACATCACAGGATAAAACCTTTTTTTTTTTTCCATTGTTGAATGAGTCTGCCCTTGTTATCGCACCTGGGATCATCGCTCTGCTCATATAACCACGGATAAAGCAGTGCAACCTCTGTGTGAGAGGGTAAACCCGGGGTAATAGTCACTGAGTTAATCTACAGGTCTATACTGAATGAATCTCACATAGCCAGTCCTCCAGCTCCTCACTGAGGTCTGGAGGTCTCGTCAAAGAAAAACAACCAAAGAAACTGTAACGCCTTTTGGAAATCCTGACCTAGCTGTTAAGTTGGTGGAAGGTTCAAACTATTTCCACCTGAAAACATGGTTTGTTGAGGTACAAACACATTCTCCTCAATGTTACTGTTATATATTGAAAGACTAAGGACAGTCCTGCCTTTTTCTGACCTAGTTTTCAGTGACAAGATGGAGTTCTAACTATACAAGCTGTGTGAGGTTGCTAGCCTATATGGTTGTCCAAGTAAAATAAATATCCAGTGGTAAACACTACAATCAAACCCTGTTTAGGAGTAATGTGTATGGCATTTGCTTACCCAAAGTATAAACAGCAACAGCCTGAAGTGAAGTTAAAGTCTTATATACAGAGTTTATGTGTGGATGGGGCATAACTTTGTCACTTATTGTAATTGTGTCATTCCTCTCTTTCTTTCTTTCTCTCTCTCTTTTCCAACAAGACCCTTTGGTGGTGTGCGTAGGCGCACCATGGCCCAGACCCTCCAGATGGCGATCCCAAACTTTGGCAACAATGTTTTAGAGTGTCTGAATGAGCAGCGACTGCAGGGCCTCTACTGCGATGTCTCCGTGGTGGTCAAGGGCCATGCCTTCAAGGTACTGATGAGACAGCAGCTTATTATTTTCATAATAGAAATACACTTATATTGAAAGTTGAGGCTACATTTAGCCATAACAAGAAGTTATGGCTTGGATGTAAACAAGGGGACTGTCATTTTTTTTCTTTTGGTGGTCGCTGCATCGTCAAACCTGGAATGATTACACACTTTCACGGTGTACAGCTTTTCATCCCAGTATATCAGGAGATTTTAAGAAATTCTTCCTCTCTAGCTGAAGGTTTGGTTTAGTTATATTACTTGTTATAGTCTTTACTTGGAATGGCCACTGGCCGTCCCTAATGGCATGTCATTTCCCACTTCTCCTGTAAAGGTCAAAGATTCATTGTTTAAGAAAACTTTTTTTAGGGTTCTAATTGTAATGCCCTGAGTCTTCCTCACTCTCATCTAGGCAGATTTCCTTAACCTTATATACTATGCAACCTCGTTTTTAGGTCTAAAGATTTGAATGACCCCAACAGTAAGGAAGCTCTCACTTTTAGTATGACTTTCTTTCCAACACTGGGAGAGTACTTTATATTGAAATGCCCCTGAGCAAAACACTGAATGCTGAAATTATCTCTCTGATTTCATATCAGTAAGTGAGAGAGGAGAGTGCATGCCTCAAATATAAAATCTTACACTTAATATTCAAAATTAGCAATAGTCCCAACGGTTCTAATTCTTTAATTATCTGCTTTTGTCTTAGGCCCATCGAGCTGTGCTGGCTGCTAGCAGTTCTTATTTCCGGGACCTTTTCAGCAGCAGCAGCAGCAGCAATAGTGGAGGCGGCAGCAGCAATGAGACGAGCCCGACGGTAGTGGAGCTCCCGTCGGCTGTGCAGCCCCAGAGCTTCCAGCAGATTTTGGCTTTCTGCTACACAGGCCGTCTCAGCATGACGGTCGGGGACCAGTTTCTCCTTATGTATACCGCTGGCTTCCTTCAGATCCAACAGATTATGGAAAAGGGCACTGAATTCTTCCTCAAGGTATTGCTAAAATTGTTTTCAGTAGAAACTTGTCAAAGCAAGTAACATGGTAGCTAGGACATATCTGAAAAAGGTAAAAGAGTTTTCACTGCCTTGAGCGCAATAAACACACAAACCAAATGCTATTTCCATCAGTTGTATTCATGTGGCGGCAAAAGTCTCAGTGGCAGAGATCTTAAAATGGGTCAAACCAGAAGAAAAATATATTACCAAAATTACCATAAGGGATAATTGGGATTTTTGTTTTCGGTGACTTGTTGAAGTGTCTATTTTTGTTGGAACAGTTCTGAAATATATATTGTGCTCAGAATGGGCCAGCAGTTTGGTGGAAAGTTAAAGGGTTGATCTGCAAGGGAGTGTTTATGGTCTAAGGAAATTCAAGGGCACTCTGCCCTGTAGTTGTTGAAATACCTTGTCATCAACACCCAGGTGTTGCTACAAGTAAAATTAAAGTGCCATTGGTTCTAGATAAGGGAGTGGGCGTCACATAATCATTTGGAATAATTTCCTGAAAACCATGTATAAATGTAGCCAGTGGTTGGACAGAGTGACCACCCGTCAGCCCAGCCACCAGCATGGCCAAGTCATACGAGCAAACGCATATCTGTCGGTTCATCAGTTTATGTATGCTGACACAAAGTTGACTTATACATTCCTTTCTAGGTCTCCTCCCCCAGCTGCGACTCCCAGGGCCTTCACGCTGAGGAGGCCCCACCGTCTGAGCCCCAGAGCCCTGTGACGCAGACCAGTAACAGCTCAGCGCGGCCTGCCTCCTGCCTGACGCCGCTCTCTCTGGTATCACGAGTGAAGGCAGAGCAGCCTGCTAGCCAGCCGGAAGCGGCCACTCCTTACTCGGTGGTTTGCACTCCGGTAGCCAAGCGGCTGTGGGAGGGTGGTAGCAACCGAGATGGAGGTGGAGTAGGCTCGGGGGGAGGAGGGGGTGCCAGGAAGGCAGCCCGGTATTCCCAGGAGGTGGTGCGGGGGAGTGCCATTCAGAGCCCCGGAGCCCTCGGACTGGCCATGGGTATGGGTGCTACCACAACCAGCCTGGCAGGCATGGTGGCCAGTGTCGGAACCAACGGGAGCTCTGCAGCAGGGCTCGGCATGTCAGAGGGCGCCAGCCCCGGCACCCTGAGTACCTACGCCAGTGACTCGCCTATCAGCTACCATGATGATGAAGAAGAGGAAGAGGGGGCAGATGAATGTGCTGAAGAGCAGTATAGGCAAATCTGCAACATGTATACTATGTACAGCATGCTCAACATGGGAGCTGCAGGTAATGGACATGAGACAGAATAGTACATTTAAATGCAAGGCACAGAAAATGTCAATTACTTTACACCAACTTATATGTTCATCATTTTTGCCTTTTCTGCTGAGCTGTCCTAGTTAATTCCTATAAATTAAATAGTAATTGATGCATTTCTGGTTGTAGTAGGCACTGCACTGTGAACTCTATTTTCTCTCTGTGCGAAGGTTCAGTGGGTTTAATTCCAATTTTACGGGATTGTGTTTCTCAAGCTTCTGGCGAGCGTGTTGAGGCTCTACCGGACCACACAGAGACACGGGGTCGGATGCGAGGCAGAGACCTTACATGTCTCCCCGCAGAACTCATCGCTCAGATAGGCAACCGCTGTCATCCCAAACTGTACGAGGAAGGCGACCCTGCTGAGAAACTAGAGTTAGTCTCAGGTAGGTTTGTGTGTCTGTGTGTGTATTCTAAGAATAGTAAATCTTTACAAAAGACAGACTTGAGTTTTAGAGGAGCTGGTAAAATCTTTAAACATTGTAAGATGTATGTATATCTGTATCAGAGAAGGATGATCATGCAGCAGTTTACCAATGTTAGTTAATTTAAGGGATCTAAACAGGACAATGCCTTTGGCAACAATATGTCTACACATTAGGGGATGATGTTCTAAAATGACTTGGCTTGGCATTGGCATTTCAACAGAGTGTGTGACAAAGAGACACGAATAAAGAAAGAAAGAAAAGGAGAAAGTAAAAATAGTCCACGCTAGTATTCTAGGACAGTTTAATAGTAAAATAAAAATGGCAAAAATGCTATAAAAAAACATAATGATGAAATTTTAATATAGAGCAATAAAAAAAACATAAAACACATGTGGACAAAAAGCAGTGGCAACTAAAGCACAGCTTCCTCACTCCCCACCTACAGCTGCAATGTTTGATATGATATGACTTGTCACTAGCTAAACAAATACTCCATTCCAGTTAATCAAAGTGGAGATGTTGACGTCATCACTACTGAATCTGAGCTTGAACAGGTCAAACATGTCATAAAGTGGGGCAGAAAATAAGTCCTAAATGGTGATAAGTACAAATGATGTTTGGTCGTTCATTTGTTTGTTGATATTCTTTGCATGGGCCTTCTTTGCAGGTACTTCTGTGTATATATCACGAGCCCAGCTAATGAACTGTCATGTGAGCGCAGGGACCAGACACAAGGTGCTGCTGAGGAGGCTGCTGGCTGCCTTCTTTGACAGGTTTGTACCTTCAGTCTGTGTGTCTGGGTCTATTTCTGCAAGTGTTTCATGTAAAGTTAGCAAAAGTTTAGTTTTAATATAGAAATTAATGTGTTTTTTTTAATCTGCTGGCATTAGAGGGATAAAACAACTATTTTTGTTTTTCTTCTGTTCTGTCGACTCATTCTTTTCTTGATACATCAGGAATACTTTGGCCAACAGTTGTGGAACAGGCATCCGCTCATCTACCAATGACCCGAGCCGCAAGCCCCTGGACAACAGAGTTCTGCATGCGGTCAAATGTGAGTGCACATGCACATGTTTTTTTTTCTTGTGGGTGTTTGCCCACAAGCATGCAACAATGGAGGGGAATTTACATGCACTCATACTGTACATAAACATATTGTGAATACATTGTAAAGCAGGTTGTTGCTGGATTGAATAGATGGCTGTTAAATGTCTCGGTTCATTTAACAGTGTCATGTCAGTTTTTAGGCTACTTTTGGATGAAAGTGCAAATGAGAGATTGGATGGATGTTTGCTACCTCCTGCACCCTTATGATTAGCATTAGGTAATAACTCACAGTGACCACTAGATAGCAACATTCACTCTGACACCAGATGTCAGGACCTAAAGAAATTGCTGTGTATATAACCAAGTGACGATGTGTTCAAACAGCAGCCCTACAAATATTAACTGTTCTTTTAAGTTTGTCCTATTCATTCCAAGTTAGGGAGATGTTAGATGGTTTTTGCGAATGTAGGACATTCTTGATTTTAGGATTTACATTTTTTTTTCATTTAGATGGGTGTTACATGTACAGTCCAAATCTTGACAAGATGCAGTATCAATACTACAACTGTTACAGTGGGAGGAGGAGGTCATACTGCTTAAATTCTCCATGTGCCAAACAACAATTAATAAAGTACGGAATTTATGAAGACCTCACTCATTAAGTATAGTGTATTCCACTTGTGAACTTGTGATCTTGTGCAATCAGCCTTACTGTGTTTTCCTTTTTCCCCCGTCAGTTTATTGCCAGAACTTTGCCACCAGCTTCAAAGAGAGCGAGATGAATGCCATCGCAGCTGACATGTGCACCAACGCCCGACGTGTGGTCCGCAAGAGCTGGATCCCCAAGTTGAAGCTGCTGATGGCTGAAAGCGATGCCTACACCGCTTTCCTTCCCGACGGCGTCAAGATGGAGGAGGACACCCTGGGGGCGGATCCGGCCTTTGACCCCGCCTCTCTGGAGGCCACTGGCGGTGCTGGCATGGAGTCGGGTGGCTCTTCAGGTGAATCACTAACAGGTGTGGGCGGGGATGGAGGACCATTATTTTGAACACTGTGTCTGGGGGAAGGATGGAATTTGGTGACACACATGCCAGTATTCCCCAGTTCTGCTTGCCTCCTCACTATTTGGCCCACGCTGATCTCTCACTTCTGACTGTATACTATACTGCTAGGGTCAACAGTTGTTACCCTGATGTAACCAGGACATGAAAACTTTTGCTTTATGACTGTACAATGGAGTTAGTTGAGGAAAGGGAGAGAGTAAGAGGGTGTTTGGTTTGCCCTCTGCCTCCCCTTGTCTTTTTAAGGTGTGTTAGCGCATCCACTGTTGCATATTAAATACATTCCCTGAAATACAGGTGGTCGGGGGAGTTGCCACTGCAGCCTGAGGAGGAAGGGATGGCTGGATGGACAGGCTAGGACTAGAGGTGGCCAGTATGCTGATTTTAAGTGTCAGTGGCATTTTTCTCAAGCCTGACAAATTCCAGTCTCGGAAACGGAACTAAATTTAACATAAATACAATAATAATTAACACTACTTGTTCTTCCTCCCCTTAAACCTTCCACTCATCACCCTGCGAGTATTTTTCACCCCACATCACCTTTTTTGAGACCAGAGAAACTCACCTGAGTGTTTCACTGTGCAGTGTCTTATAAAAACATCGTTCTCTGTTTTCAAAGTTGTTAGCATATTTCTTCATCTATAAACTGAATCTAAGAGATCCAGAGAGAAAAGGGGAGAGCTTTTTACGGAGATGAATATAAAGAAAATTTAAGGGCAACAGGTAATCAAAGATGGTCATATTTTTAGAGGACAAATTATATTTATACAAGTGCCCATGCCTAGAAGGGTGTGAGCAAAGAGAATGAGAGGGATTGTTTTAAAATCTCGATGTTCATGTTTTTTTGAAAGAGGTCTTGTCAAATGAGGAAAAGTGCTATTTTTGCAGAAAAAAAAGCAGTATAATAAAGCAGTCTTATCATAGGACCCGTAGTCATTTATTTTTATCTTTATTTGACAGTGCAGAGTGATGGAATGAGCAGTTGAACTGCTAAATTTGAAGCATTTCATCTTCTGTTTACTAGCTTAAAAGGAATAATAAGACTGATTCAGCTGGCTTGACTGTTGTCTATGATAACCATTTCTTGTTAGGTTGTGAACCTGCAACGTTTGCCTACTTCACTAAAACATTTTTGTTTTACCCACACTTTTGAAGATTACTTGTTGAAATATAAAGGCTATATTGATCTGACAACTCAGCTAGTTTCTTCTTTGTACTGAAATAATTGGAAAGAAAAGAAACGGCTGACATTTCTGTGCCAATGCAAAAGTCAAAGGAAATAATTATGGAATATTGGAACGTGCCTTTTTAATTGAAATCAATAAGCAGAAGCCTGTTGGGTACAGTGATCATGGTCATGAAGAGGCAATATTGCTTGAAGCAAACCAGTTTAATGGTACTGTCCGTGTGTGTGTGTGAAACAGTTCTTTGGTAAAGAAGGAGAGTCTGTATTGCACGGCTGTGTCTTTTGGTATGTAGTTTATTCATGTATCTAATGCATCACCTCTTTAATTTTGCACCTTCCATGAGAGCTAGAGCGGAGGCTTCTGCACCTTAATGAGAAGAACCAGTGGTTCATGCACCTTTTTGAGAAATGTTGTGTAGCAACTGCACCCCTTTGGGTGGAATTTGTCATTTTTTTGCATGTCTGCCTGTGTTTCTTATTTAGAAGTGGCACAAACTCCTACTGTAAATAATCAAGAAGACTGTTGAGTTAAATCCCAAGTGTTCTTCCTTTTTGTTGCCGGATGCATCTGATTATGAAATGTCAACAAATTACCTTTTTTATTATGTGAAAGTTTGTGTTTGCTAGAAGCTTTTTGAATGAATGTCTATAGATCAGAGGTCACTACGGGGGATTTGTCTTTTCTGTTGCAGGTGGATTTAAGTAAAAGTGGTCTGGGTGTGATTTAGGAATGTGTTCTTAACCTGAAATGCTTTCAAAGACAAGTGATTACTTTCTCCTTCTGAACGGCATTTCTAAAAAGGTTTTATTATTTCTGAAGACAGATACAGTGTAAAAACGGGGAAAGAATTAATGCTTCTTATTCAAGGCAGTTGAGTCAATCTTATTGAAAGGAACTAGATATAGCTCAATCTGTTTTCATTATGGGTTCAAATTTCAAGGATGAGTTTACTCTGATTGTTTTGACTTGAGGATATATGGACAGAACAAAAACGCAGTACCTTGTGAGTATTCCGTTAAGGGTAACGCCAACAAAACCTCAGTAAGCTTTGCATTTGACTGTAAATGCCACATGAGCACCCCTCCCCCACTTATCTCTCCAGTATCTTTATTCTCCATTCTCAGAAAAGACTGTTGTGCTTCCTGTCCTTCATGCATCTGGTGTCGTGTTTCACTTCCACAAGTTTGTTCGTGTGAGGCAAAGCAGTGGTTTTAGGTTAAATCTAAATGATAAGATCTATGTTTAATTTGCTTAGTGGCTTTTAACTGGGCCAAGTTTACACATGATCGACACACCTTTAAATTACATAAACATTGTCATGTTTTTCCCCAACATTTTTTAATTATGACATTACTTAAGTTGCCAGGTGTATTTATATTACCACAATCCCTTCAATCGTTTTCTGGGATATCACACGATGTTCTACAGAAAACTAGTAATTTCAGAATTTAAATATATAAGAATTTCAAAATAAACCCACTGTCTTACCAGATTCCTAGATAATTGCTTTGTGTACAGAGTTAAAAGGACCGAGAGACATGCGTTCAAGTCCAATCAATAAGACCTCCGAATTTAATATAAGCTGTTTTTGGATCTTTCAGTCTAGCAGTGCTAGATAATTCTATGAAAAATGTGTAGCTTTTTAATATCCCATTGAGCATAATGTCTATTAAATCTGTCAATATTCAAGCCTGAAAAAATAAAACCAGGTATAACAAAAGCCAAATGTCTGAATTTAGTTCCATTACTACAGGACAGTATTTGATTGTGTCTTTCACAGAGAAATTAGTAAAGACAAAGTATAATTACCATTTACACTCTTAGAAAAACAGTGGGTCTCCCATAGAAAAAGAAAAGAAAAAAATAAAGACCCTTTTAAAGCAAGAAACAAGGGTTTAAATTTGTTTTTACAGCAGCCATGTTACAAAGTGACCCACTGTATAGCTTGTACTCCATTCGGAGTCTCTGACTAGACTTGAAATATCACCAGTGAATCAGCAGCGATTCAAGGAATCCATGTTAGTGTGCTTTCACAACACAGCAGCTTAGCCAAAATACAGAAATGGCCACACTGGACCATTGACCCAGTCAGAATACCCTGCTGTTGCGCCTCATGAGCCTAACTTAGAAACACTGGTTTAGGGCCTGTGTTGCGATCAGTTGAACAGGTAAAGTAGAAATAATTGTGGTTATGGTGCATGTCAGGGGTTTTACCTACAGTTAACTTTCAGGGTCAACTCTAGTAAATGTTCAAAAAGTCCCTCACTCACAACCTACTTACACTGCTTGATGTGCAGTAGGTGCGTGAGTGTTTCACTTTGTGTACATTTGAGAATGGAAAGCTTTCAAGCTTTTTGATTTTCAGTACGTTCTAAGGAAACTGACATTTCTGTACCTTTCAGCATATGTGTTTACACTTCACAAAACATGTAGACCTACACACTTGAATGGATAAGGTGTGGCATGGCATGGGGAACCTGTGACAAAAGATAAACAGTACATATATAAATATGATTATACACATGTATAGATAAATACTGTATATTATATATTGACGCACAAATAGGTCAGATTGTTTGTTGTGCACTCGCAGCATGAGGTATATATT
Organism: Nannoperca obscura; assembly: GCA_036024295.1. Lineage (NCBI taxonomy): Eukaryota > Metazoa > Chordata > Actinopteri > Centrarchiformes > Percichthyidae > Nannoperca > Nannoperca obscura. The sequence continues at coordinate 15,291 of JAVQJL010037264.1, forward strand.
TACCCAGAAACGGCGCTTCTTCACAACTTGTACAGTAATTGGTCTGCCCATGTCTTTGCCCCTGCTCCTTACCCTCTGTAACCCTGTAGCGCCCGTGGACATCCTGTACTGCTCATCCTATTCTTTCTGTGTTCCAAGTGCCAATAACTTTGTGAAAGCCCTGTAACTGTGACCCAAACATTATCAAAGGTAATTGCACATTAACGATTGTAAAATAAATAAATACAAATCATTGAGAAAATGTCAAAAATGGATTAAATAATGAATATCTTAATAAAAGATTTGTAACAATTTCTCTCTGACTCCTTTTTTACTGGAATGTTACTGTTGTGTTGCTTGTTGGTTGTCTGGTGGTTTTTAATACAGAACTCAATCATTTGGCTAAGATGTGAACTGACATAATGTCTAGATTATAAGTAATACGTTCAGCCACCTCAACTCACATAGAACACTGGAATAAAGTACATTTCATTGGAACCAGAATTTGTTTAAAAAATAGAAAACTGAATGTTGCCAAGAAAACAAAACATGAGCATTTCCTCTCACCTTAACACAATGAATGTATTAAAATATCAGTTTCAATTTAGGTTAATTTACATGCTCAAAGATCATTTACAGCAATATCTAAAAAATTTTATATATATATATATATATATATATATATATATATATATATATATATAAGTATGTTTCTGTGGAGAAATGCTTTTCACTGTGAAATGGTTTCATGTAAATTACTGTAAATAAGCAATTTGCATAAACCCGCAGATAAAGTTTAAACATGCATGCTTATTCTTGAATGTTCCTCTTCATTCACACTTCGGTACTCACACCTGGAGGCTTCCATGTATGACCAATGTCTTTCATGCTTTATGAACATATCCCACATAGTTGTTTCTGTCTTCATTTGGCTAAAGTTTTGCTGTCATACTTGATATATAGCACTTTACATACTTGAAAAGAAAGCTGCATCAAGAGGCCAGTATTCACTGGCAGGTTTCATATTCTACTTTATAACTCAACTGTATAAAGATGAAATATGGTTTTATATTGGATCAGAGATACACATTTATATAATATAGCTGAAACAGTGATTTTACTTTCCACAAAGTGAGGACCTGTTATAAAGTATCTAGGTATTAAATCCGTACCTTTTGCACAACTTTAGGGTATTATAATGACTTAAATGCAGAACAGGCTCTGCCCATTTTATTTATGGTAATTTGGTTTCTCTTTAAAGTTTAGTCTATATAAGATTACAAATGACCACATTATTTCAAATTTAAATGTGATTAAATCAACAAAATCAGAGTGATGCACTGTAATCTTCTTAATATGAACCCATTATGACATACGCCACCGGCACTCTCTTACTTTTAAATGCTTGTCTGACCTCTTTAAACATTCACTTTGTCTCAAAAGCAAACACCAAACACTGCATAGCCCTGAGCAGAATCAACATATCTTTTTAATTTCCAATGTTAGTGCACCACCCAGTGCTGGAAGGCTGACAAGACAACTGACTGCAAGAAAAATACTGCACAAGCAGCTCCTGCTGTTGCCTGTGACGCTTACTTTGGGCTGAAGTAGTAAATACTAACATTTGAAAACAGGTGTATCCATTGTGCTCAAGGCAGTGCAGTGCAGTTGGGAATTTCTTCACCCAAAGAGACACAGACATACTGTACAACTCACGGAAATATCCACTATTTTGCCAGCTCTGTTTACTAAGTTGTCTAGTAACGAACTGTGCTGTTTGTTTTTCAAAGAGCATTTTTTTTCCTTTTTTAGCATGTTGTTTTCGTGCTTGCACATTTGATTTATGGTTGAACCTGAGCTGTTTTCAGTTTCCCAGCAGCATCAGCAATTTAACTTTGACAAACACAATTTACAGTCGCCTATACCCAGTAACAAATGACAAACAGACACATTAGCAAATAGCTGGTGAAGAAACCCAAGCATTTAATGGGTTAAACAACCAAACATCTTTCTCAAGATTTGATGGTATGATGACCAAAACGGAACTAAAAGGCCTTTTGTCAGGGGCTCGAAATATGACTAATGAGATGCAGTGGCTGTTCGCCTATCTGCTTCATGTGGTGTTTTACTGCATCCTAGTGGAGAAACATTGATCGAACATGTTTAAGGCATAATATCTTGGAAAGGAATTCACTACAGTCTTTTGCAGTGATTACATAACTATCCAGATGTGGAGCACAGGCATTTCAGCAATTCGAACAGACGGTTTGATTTTGCATGCGTAGGAAAAGCACAATAATAATGTTGATGCCACATTCATTCAATAACTTAAGTGACTTGAATTTAACTGACAGAAGGGTAACATATTGCCATCCCAAAAGATGTATAAAGGGGTCATGAATGGACATTGACTCAGGCTGTGAATCCGGGCTACAGGCAAATGTGTGCCTGCTTCCTGACTGCCCATATTGAAGCTTGTTATTAATTAAGTGTGATGGGCTCCAGTCTCCAAAATGTTGCTATAATTTCATAATGTGACCACAAGAGGGCACTCTTCAATCGATTACTGGACTGAAATGTTCTTACAGCACTAGTCCAAAGTAAAGCAAAAACAAGTCCCCTCCACCTCTATTGATGATCTGAAAGGTATCCAGATAAACTGTGCTGGGTTTTAAAACATCAGTAGGAAGTTAAGAGGAATCATTTAGGGATTCCATTGGTCACTATATTATCATTTGATTGTTACTTAACAAAGGCAACCGATCAACAAAAAATAAAATGATAATTTGTCATTGACAGCAGAGAAATTTCATTTAGCTTCTTTTTCTTTCCTTCACATTGTGCCTATTGATTCTGGTGCATTCTTACAACATAGCCTTGTGTATTCTTTCAGGCAGTTACAGCGCGTGTAAAACATGCAGTCATCCTCTGCAACTGATTGTTTTGTTGACCTGCAACGACACCAGAAACAATCACCAGCAACCACAAATTCGTTTAGAAGTACAGGGCAGGATGAAAAAGCTCAAAAAATTCAAATCTGCTGGGACAACATGCTTAAGAGTAAAATGTATAGTTTGTGTGTTTGTGTCATATTGATGTAATATTCAGTGTATCTACCTCTTACCGTAAATGAAGTATAAAAATACTATGCAGTTTCTGAACACAATACCACCTGGAGGAATGGATTCCATTGCCCAAATATGGGCTGAGGGAAGTAGCAAGCCCTGACGCAATGCTCACTGCTGTTACTTTAAATGGCTTCAGGAAACAAGGGCTCCCACTCGCGTCATGGGTTTTCCTCTGCAAGTGCCACAGTAGCAGGATGTGCCTAATATGGGCATCTGTCTGTAAACCTACGCCCTTCTTTTCTTTTTTTCCTTCGACAGGAAGTAACACACTGGGGGGGGGGGGATGGGTGAACTGGAGCAGAGCTGTTATATTCTTGACTGTTCAGATAGAGTGGTGGCATGGTGTGAGAAAGACTAAATATAGACATAAGTATCTTTCACAGAATAGACTTTTCCTGATCCTGATTTTTCTCATCAAACAAATACATTATGGTCAGTTTATAGTCTGTTAATGATGTTGCAACATGTCTTTTAACATTTAGAATTGCCTGACGTGTTTTGATTTTTCACCATTTGGATGAATTGATAGTCAGATTACCTTTGCTTGCCAGATAAACATGATTTGCTTGGTCTTACCAAGCAGAGAGAGTTCAACGCTCTTTAAATGAAGTCCAACGTCCGATGGTAACGACACAACAGGCTTCGTTTGTATGTTAGCAAAACAAATGGCTTGCATGTGACAGGGACAATTCAGTCGGCCCCCATTTAAAGCTGCACCACACTTTTTAATGGAAAGATGCAGACAGCAGCTGGAACCCAAATACACTCAGGATCTTTGGTTAATCTGTGATAAATATATCAATTTATATATGCTAAATCAATTATTGATAGCTTTACTACCAATAAGTGCTATTGCAAAGCCTAATATAGCTTTGGCTATTACTGAAACAGCCAAACACATTTGTTACCAACATATGGAGATTAACCACTGCGTTGGACTGCTAGTCCAAAGTCCAAAGCTGTCTGCATGTGGTAACCTGTTTATGTAACCCGCGTAATAGACCACCCAAATAAAATATCTAAAAAACTATATTACTCAGTTTTACAGGCAAGTTGAAGTTATTTCCTAGAAGAAGAAAAAAACAGCTGCTTTTCCCAAAATGTCAAAGTGATCCGATTATGTTTTGCGGGTGTTTATATGTGTCTGCGGGTCATTTCTATGTTCTGTGTGTTGTTCTCGACACAGTTAAGATTTCTTATGATCGTAGTTTTTAGTCGTAGCTTCGCAGAGCACACGGGCGGCTTAAAATAGCCACAATTGTCTAACCAGTTGTTGCAGGGCTGTTTGAAATAGCAGACCGGTATGCGGCCGGTGGGCGGGGCTCTTCCCTGTGACGCCGGGTGAGTGACGTCAACGAGGTGATTAGTAGTTGTCCCGCACTCGGTCTGTGTGTATTGTGTCTGTGTGAAAGTCAGAAGGGAGAGAGCGAATCTATGAACGCGAGCTGGTTGTTAGTCCTGGACTGGTTTCAGAACAAGCTGTGACATGGAGGTCAGCGCCGAGGCCAAGAGGATCATGGTCGTTGCTTTGGGGAAACTGTACAGCTCGCGCACCCAGCGAGGGGGTCTGCATCTGCACCGGAGCCTCCTCCTGACCCTGGTGATGAAGTCCGCCCGGGACATCTACCACGCGGCCCAGGCGACGGCAGAAAGCGTCGAGCCGGGATGCGAACAACGCTCCGCGGGTGAGGCGACCGCGGGTCCCGCCGGCGCTTATCCGGAGGGTCTCCAGGAAACCACCGGAAAGCATCGGACTTTACCCCCACGGGAGGAGGCAGGGCCCCCTGCCGGCGCAGAAAACAAGGAGAACCTGTGCCCGGCCGGACAGCACTCGAGGAAGAGACGGGGCAAAGCTACCGCCGAGCCGGACTTTCTACCTTGCAAGAAAGCGAAACTTGAGCAGGCGCCCTGCCCTCAACAGCTCAGCGTAACCGCCGTTTTGATGGACTATGTGAACTGCCACAGTGACCTGGCTGCACCCCCGGCCCCCGTGCCTCTACAGAGAGCCATTGCTGCGTGTTGAAACCGCGCGCCGATTAAGAGGCGATGGACTTTTCCACACGGGAGCCCGAGCGCGCCTGCGGTCACAGTGGGCCTCCGCCGGGCTCGTTGGGACGATGAACACCCGGAACAGCGCGACCTGAAGGTCCCGTAGCGTGACCCTGAACGAGCCGGGGCACCTTACAGGAATCCAGGAAGCAGCACGGCTCGCGCGCTGTAATCCCGGTGTCTTTTGGCTCCGTTGACTTCAGCTGGCCAAAGGCGGAACTTAAGGAAGTGGATGTGGGCCTTTATGAACATTGTAGGGAGCGGACTGTTGCTCTGCTCAGCAAATGTAATATTTGAGGTTCACGGAGACCGCAGTGACTAAAGACGAGACATGTGTTGATGAATTCAAGTGTAAAACTGTCAGCTACCTCAGTATTTATTAAACATTTTTTGTACTTCATCTGGAGTGATGTGTTGTTTATAACATTTTTGCCACATCCGCAGGTGAGGTAGACACATGGTAGTGGTCCGGGCTAGATGTGTAGTATCTAAGTCATGATAGTAAAAAAAAAAAAAAAAAAAGAAGCTGATGAGAAGTTTTCTTTTGGTGCTAAAAACTAAAAGTGCTATGTGGGTGTGTTTGAGTGTGACAGGAAACTGGTTTGGGTGTGAGGAAGTTTGCTTCCTTCCCCCCACAACTTCACACACCCCCACACTGATTTGCAGGACAAAAGCAGGGACAATTCAGGAGATTGCAGTCCAAAGAGTGAAGGGGGGGAGGCTGTAAAGCCATTCACTGGCCATACACCGGGAACAATCAGGGTACATCGGCTCTTAAGACGTGAGTACTGTAATCATAATAGTCATTGGTTCAGGCCCAGCAATCAGGGTGCAAAAGGTTAGATAGTTAAATTCAATTATTTGTGGAGTGGATACATGGATCAGTAGTTCCAACAACAAACTGAGTGAGGAAGATAAGGGAGTTACAGGGTTCACAGAGAACTGTATTACTCATTTTAATTTGAGTGAAGTTGAATCTTTCAATTCCATTGGTTAGCAATAAGTCACGTTTTAAAAGCTTGCATTTTTAGTGTAATAAAACAACACTGGTCCATTATTTACCATTAAATTGAAGTAGGTTGTAAGTTTGGGAATGCAATGCCCCCACAGACTGTGGAGGGGGTGCAACAGGGATTCATCTGTGTTGGGAGGGGGAGGGGTTAACCAAGGAAAACAGAAGCAGGAATGTGGGGGGAAGTGCCTTTGTGAGCCCCATGGGGCCCAACTGTGCTGCTTATTCTTCCGGTTGAAACCAGAGCACCCTGTCTGAGCACACAGGGCAGGGAGGAGTGGCCGGAACTGTCTGGACATGTAATACACAGTGTACAAACACACACACACACACACTCACCTTCTCATGTTAGTCTATTCTGAGCCGGTTCTTCACTCTTTCTCCCCCCCCTTGCATAAATGAATATACTGACACATCTATGTCCTCTGCACAAGCACAAGGTACGTTTCAAAGTGGGTGTTTTGTAGCTTTCGAACCTGCTTGAATCAAATATCACAGAAAGAGGAAAAAAGAACAGTAATGCATATGAGCTGAATTTACTGAGAGCCAATGGTGTGAGATTAGTTTGGATTACTGTTCCCTCATCAGCCCATTAGGTTTGTTAACTGCACTAATAATTGGCTATGTGTAATCTGTTGCTTATAGTGACCAGCCCACAGAGAATCATCACCCAACTTTGCAGGTGTCCCTAAAGGTGTACAGAGAGTTTTAGCATCTTACAGCTCATTGCCTTTGGTTTTACAGCCTTTCAAATGTATTTCGTTTTTAGTCTCACCTTTCATCAACCCTGTTTCCACCCACAGCAGGCAGCTGTTTTTAGCCCAAATGCTCTGGGAAAAAAAACCTGCACGCCATCTGCTCAGCACCAAATGGCAGACAGACCATGCTAGCGGAGTGCTGGTGAACCTAGAGGGGGATTTAGCAGCTGAAGAGTCAGATGATTTTGCCAGGAGCTGGTGAAACTGAGCTAAAAGTGTAAATACTGGACGCACATTTGCCAGGGGGACAGAAACACGACCCCAAAAGATAATGCTCTGCATCTGCTGGATTTCTAAATGGTATATTGTTATTAATAACTGTTAAGATGTTCATCACAACTTTAAGAGGTGACAATATGTCAATGTTGTGTTTACAGCTTGTTCTACTGCTTTCAAATGCCCCCCCCCAATCATTGCAGCTTTAAAGATGTTGAACTCCAGTAGCGCCGTGGACCACTTTTTTTTTTTGGTGTGAAAGTGAGCTCTCGTTTGGTTTTTCTTGCACAATACACATTCCTGCCAATTCTTTCACAGTATTCCAGTGATTGACAGGTGGCAGTGATGCAGCAATGCGGCAACAAAGGCAGTGCAGAAAACTGCAAGCTAGTAATCATGGATGGAAACAATGCGCGCTTCATAATGTTCCAAAAATTGGCTTTGCAAATGTTTTATGAGAAAGGAAATGCATTGTTTCATTCATTGCGTTTTGGTGAGTAACACTAAAACATGAATTTTGTTTGTTCACAAGAAAACTCCACAGAGCATCTTTAAGCCAAAATATGAACCGCACACACCCACAACATCCTCACAGTTAAAAAGCAATAATGTGGACAAGAAATGAGGCAAAGCGGTGTGCATTCTCTCTGGATTTTATTCTTTAGGAAGAGTTCTGTTTGGAATTACAAAATGCACTGGTAGAAATAGCGGTGAGACAGGTCGAGAGTGCGACAGATAAGAGTGTGATAGAGACAGAGTTAGAGAGAGAGAAAAAAAGAGGGAGTGAGTAAGAGATCAAAGGTTCCACAGCCAGTTATAATGAGTACATCATCAGATTTGGCTAGCTCCCGCACCCCCTGACCACCACAAAATTAGAAGGGAGAATACACCATCATCTGAACTGTATTTTCTTTTCTTTGTATATTTTTGTTTCATTAAAAACTGTTCTTTTTTTGTGGTGTCCTGAACATGGTTGTGTTGTGCCTCAACCTCATGTAACAGAAGAAAACAAACGAGACTGACTCTTACCAAAGTCTCTTTTGTGTTTTTATTCTTTAGACTTTTTTTTGGACATTTTTAACCTTTTTTGTTCTCAAAAATAGAAGGAAAAAAGGAAACGTTGCTTTTTAAAAACATCTATCTATTTATATATAATTTTTTATTCCTCTGAATTCATTAATCTGCTTTTTCTTTTATGTCCTGAAGATGACTGTTAACCCACGGTGTGGCATGCACATAGCACATGCATTTCTGGAACTAGATATTTTTTCCTTTTTTAATCTTTTGTACTTAAAACACTTTTTTTTCTTCTCAGTAGCGGCTTTACATTGCTTTTTGAAGACTTTGTGTGGTTAATCAGCGTGTTAGTGGATTTCACTGCAGCATAGACACAAAGATGGATGGTGAATGTTTGGGGCTTTTGCATGTTTCATTCAGGGGGTTACTGACATCACATACACACACACACACACATACACATATGCACACGCCAACACACAGAGTCGAAGATTGTTACAATGATTTGACTAAAACATCTTAAGATCTGGAGACGAAGAACAGAAACCAAAGCAAGCACAAAAACAAAACAAAGAAATGTATCAGAAACACACTCGTCCATGTGCACACACGCAAAAATCCACTTATACAAACACACACACACACACACATCACAACCAGGAGAGCTACATACCTAGTGTGCTTTCTGATTTTAAGTGTATTGATGTGAAAAAATACTTGTCTGTGACATTCCACTGAGGTTGGAAAGACACTATTAGGCAGTTTTTTTTCTCTATTTTTTCGGTGCATTCTCTGGTCAACATGTGATAGGCCTCCAGGTAAAACCTAGGTCAAATGAATTAAATAATATATAATAATGATGATGATGTTGGGGCTGACAGTGGTGTGCATTAGTGACAAGTGTTAGTTTGAGGCAGACCGAGAAACACACACAAAAAATTGAAGATATTCAAGAGTGATACACACAGAACATTGATGTTTTCCAGGGCCATGACAAGGCCCAGACATATTTTCTCCAACCCTTCTGAACTGCGCAACTGTGCAATTCAGTCGCCCGTGTTTAGACATGGTGAACACAAACGGGGTGGTCTACATAAGTAAGCAAAAACTGTATTCTTGGTGCGCTGATACTGTATATAACATTTCTGAATCAGACGTGAAGTAAAGGGAGAGGTACAAGAACTAGAGGGACACTGTTTTTGTCATACAGCGCCACTGGAAGGTCACAAGTGGTGGTGGAACTCTGCTTTAGCATCTGCAGGAGAGTGGAGGCGTCTGTTTAAATGCAGAAACCTGTGGGGAACTGTTGTGTTTGACCAATTTTTTTTTGTTCAATCAAATTCACCAACTGTCTAAATTCTATACAGTCTATACCTTTTAAAAAGAGTTACAAGAAAGACAGACCTATTGGTTGATTTGGGTAATCTCTGACAGAGCTTGCAGCCCTGCAGACTCATTCTTCCACAATGCAACTGTGGGTTAGAGCTCCACCTCAGGGTTGGAAAAATGATTAGCTGAGCTCAAAACAAAAACACAGAACAGAATATACGACCAAACTGGAGAATCTGTCTCATTATCACAATCATCATGATCATGATACGTTATGATAATATCTCTTTATCCATTATTACGATCAATAACAAAGAAAACAAAGATGAAGAGTTTCTCTCCTTTCTCCAACCGTCTATTGGTCTCTTTCTCTCTGATGTCTCTGCTTTAAGCCCAAACCCTGGAAGACTTGAATCAGATGTTACTGATTTGTCGGATGTATTCACCAATATAGACACCACGTCTTTTGTCCACTTTACCCTGCTTCCCAGTTTATCATTTTAGGATTATCAACTTAATTACAAAAAGTTACTTCCAAACAAAAAAAAGTGCAATTCCAGCTGTATCAGTGGCAGGCATCTGGCACAGAACATACTGACAAGCAAGCAAAAAGTAATCATTTTGTTCTTTCAAGATATAGATACAGTAACTATCCAATCTCCCGCTAGCCTTCTGCCACTTGAATTTAGTGTAAATGAAGGTACGGAGAGAGGAATGTCATACAGAGGACAGAGAGAAAGAGAAACAGACAGGCATTTTTACTAAAAAGAGAGAAACCATAAAGACCACAACAGAAATGACCAAGTAAAATCCCCCCCTCCCACATACTGTAGATTCTCATTGTTGCTATTATTATTATTTTTTTGTATCATTCATGCAGGATTCCACAGGGTGTACAACTCCGTAAGTCTAAAAAACGAAGCTGTGTGGGGTGCAACAGAAGATTCAAGCTTCAATGTTTTGAAGAAGTAGAAGGAGGAAGAAGAAGCAGGAATAGAAGAAGAAATACTGCTGAAAACAGTTATTGGTTTGCTTGTTTTTTTGTTTCTGAAACCCATCTCCACTTTTTTGTTTTCCTTCTCTCATAGGTCGTTGGTTGAGGTCGGTTAAATAGTTTGTTTCTGGGAGGTGGGTGTTCTCCAGGGACAGGGGTAAACATCCCCAACACACCCATCCCGTCCTCTAGATTTTGACAGAGGGACTTGTCAACTCCCGTGCAACACTCGCCAACTCTCCCACCCACTTAGCCTTCTCACCTCATACAGGTGGAGGGCTCATTGTCAGTTTTGTTTTTATTTAAAAACACAGATGATAAAACTCATCAATATTCAACTGGTGGCTGAGAGGGTTGGATTGGATTCTTTCTGAAGCTAACTAAACTAAAGTTAGCTTTGAGAAGCAAAAAAAAGAAAATCCCAAAAAAACAGTGGTCCTCCTTTTGTCTCTGACTGTAAAGTGTCTTTTGTCGAGTCGCAACTCTTGACATCTTGTAAGTGGCTGTAGCTCGTTGCCAGAGGCAGAATTTAAGACACACAAAGACTAGAGTCCATCAACCCCTCCTGCTTGCATCCTTAAACACTGCAGTTTGAGGTTGGTCTTATTTGCCATCAAGAGATGAATGCAACAACAATGCAAGCAGAACACGGCCTCAGCATTCTTGTTCCATTCCTCCATCCTGACATGTGTTCCTTCGTCTAGCCCCCACTGTCCCTCGGACATGCCAAGCAGTGGAGGAGAGGAAAGAATTGACAAAAAAGAAAGAATCATGGTTTCCCTTGGCAGTCAGTGCTCCGACTCAGAGCTTCCTATCTTCATCTTTCAGTCAATCTGTCAATTATTTTTCCTCCATACACCCCTCCCCCCATCCCCAGAGGCTAGCACCAGTCGTCATCCTCCGTCTCGCTGTAGGGTTCATGCAGGCCCTTGCGGGGGCCTCTGGGATGCCCAGCTGGAGGGGGGACCTTGTGAGGCCCAGTATGCGGGGGTCCATGGAGATGTGTGGATGGTGATGAAGAGCGGTAGCCATTGGGTAGGCGGCGCTGGGCAGCAGGCTGCATCTGGCCTTGTACAGGCCCAGTCAGGGCTGTGGTGGGCGGGGGCGCATGGTGTGCAGTCCTAGGTGAGGTGCGACTGGGCTGTGGGTGGGGCGGTGGATGAGGGTGGGGGTTGTTTACAGGTTGGGGCTGGGGCGGAGGGTGGGGATTATTATGTGGCTGTTGTTGTGGGGGAGGCGGCAGTGGGTGGTTGCCACCCTGCATGGGGTTCTGCTCATAGGCAGGGGGTTCATGGTGGGGCTCATAGTCCTGGTAGTCCTGGTTGTAGAAGCAGCCATCCCCTTCCATGGAGCCGCCTCCTCCACCTGTGTCTCCCCAGCGTGGTGGGGGATGATGACCCTGGCGGGATGTACCATGGTGGGTCACTGGTAGTCCAGCGGGGGGAGGGCCCTGGCCTTGGGGAGGCTCAGGAGAAAAGCGGCGGGGGGCTGGGGCCGGGGGTCGGGCCTGTGGCCCCCCGGGTGCTGCGGGCATGGCCTTACGGACCACAGGGGAGTAGGTAACATGGGGCCGGGGTGTTGCAGGGGTCTGAGGCAACTGTCGACGGCCTCGACGTGGCGTACTGGTCCCCGAGGTTGAGGGGACAGGACTTCCACTGACCGAACTACTGCCCTACACAAAAAGTGGAATAAAGCAAATAAAAAGAACGAACCACAAATTCAACGACAGAACATGTCGAATAAAGTAGAGGATGGGAAAGATAGAGTACAAAACAAATAGAAAGGGAAAGAAAGAAAGAAAGCAAGATAGAGAGGCAGAGAGAAAGCAAGACAGTTCAGATAGAAAAGCAATAAAAGACAAGAACAAGAACCACAGCAACAATAAGAATAAAAGCACCAGTCATAACGTACGCGGAGGAGAGAAAGGCAGAAATGAAAGGCATCAAAAAGTAACAGAGCAGAGGATGTGGATAAGAAAGATGAGATTCCAAACAGCACCATACGTAGAGAAGCAACATGTCATGCAGAGGAAAGAAAACAAAAGACGACAGGAGAAAAAATAGTTAAAGGATTGATTTAGGGAGCAACAAATGTGGTACAGGGTAAATATGGTAATTTGACACAACACATAAGGGAATTTGTCCCCAATTAGTTTTTCTTTGCAAGACTTTTTAAGTTAAAACCTAAAAATTCAATACATAAAAGAAAGGTAAAGGAAAAGAAAAGGTAGTGTGTGTGTGGGTGGGTGGAAGGGGGGGGGCATGAGAGAACACTTGCAGGATAGGTACCCATGGCAGGTAACGACAGCCGTCAGGTGATCAAATATACATTTGAATGTATATTTGTTTGGTTGTTGGAACAGTGATTTGATAACAGTAACTTCATTCAACAAACACTTTTGCACGATTATACCCACGAAACTGAATGTCTGTGTGCATGTAGTCAAACATATATGTACAGTATATACAAATGTTCTTAAAGGGCCAATCGCATCTATGCTATTTTGAACACAACGCTGCGTTGTTGGCATCTAAATAAAGTCCTATAATAACTTCTGATGTTTCTTTGTCCCTCTTTTTATTATCATATCGAATTGTAACATATTTTCTGGCCAACAGTGAGTTTATAGTACTTTTAAATGTCCTATCCAGATAACTCAGAAGAGATCTGTTTGCCAGTGGCCTCAAGATTCTCTGATGGCCGATTGCCCCAGTGAACCACCATCAAACTAGAGGCCCTTGTGTTATACCTTTCAGCATAACACTGAAAGTGGGTTCATACCACAGAATTTTGTACAACACAAGGTGTGTTGCTCCAAACTAGACACAAGTACCCAGAAGCCCACCTGTCTGTGTGTCATGCACTCACGACCCTCGCTGGGCGATCGCGACCAGCGCCGGTCCCTTTCTCTGTCTTTCTCTCGGTCATGCTCTCTGTCACGGGAGTGTCTGTGGCCGTACTCGCCCCCTCGCTCTGCTACGTAGCGCTCCTTGTCCACAGAGCCATGGTGGTGGTGATGATGGTGGTGGTGCTTACGGTCCTTGGACCGGCCGCGATCTCTGTCTCGATCCTTGTCTTTGGATGTGAGGTCGCCAGACTGGGTGGTTGTGCTCAGGTCTGTGCCCAGGCCTGATGGTGGAGTTTATGGGGAGTTATTATTGAGGTTAAGCATGGTGAAAACATTAACGATTGCAATGGCATTAGATTACAACATGACATCACAGTTTAACAACACAAATAAAAATTGTGTCTTTCAAATGTGCTTAATTCGTTGCAGTGTTTAATACATTTAAGTACCTGCTTTGTTATAATGTAGCTTCTACAATGTGCAACTGTGTTAACAGAGCATCAGTCAAATCATCATGTTATTGTGTTCTACAAATGGGGTTGTTTGTGTGTGTCTGTGGTTTTCCCACCTGTGTCAGCCTCCGTGTAGCGACAGAGTGACCTCTCAGAAGCCCGGTGACTTCGGTCTTTTCGCCGGTGTCCATGTCTGGAAGTTCTCCCCTCCTCGGGTATGGTACGCTCCATGTTGTAGTCGTCCACCCCTCCTTTGTCTCTATGACCGCGCCCAGTCCTGCTGTGGCACAGCGACGAGGCAGAACGTTTCATGGGACTGGTGTCATTGATGGTCTAAGAGAGAAAGAGAGAGACCCCCGAGGCAGGGAGAGAGAGGCAGAGATGCAGTGGGTTCCTTTGACTGTTGATGCTGTGTTTTCTGTGAGCTATGGGGTAAGAGACACTGTGCATGTGTGTATATGTATGCATGTGTGTGAATGAGATCTGTTTCTTTAACTCTATGAAAGCCCACCCGCCTTTTCCCCACATTCCATCCCAAATCCTACACTCCCACATTAGTAATAATGTCCAAATCATGTTACTTCAAAGATAGACATTGTATAAAGTTTATAGGGAAGGGGTCGGCAAAAGGCAGCTTGTGGGTCAAATTTGGCCCTCAATCACAATGATTTGCCCCCTACAAAAAATATTTTCATAAATTCTAGATAGGACAATATATAAACAGAAATCAAATTATCTTAATTACACACCTAATATTCAAATGCTTTCCTCATTTTGCACCAGGCTACTGAACAGGTTTTAATGTGAACAGGTAAAAGTTATCAGATAAATAACAATAGCTAATAAAACCACTTTTCAAATTAAACTATATCTTGACTCTTTAATTCAAACATCTTGAATTCAAAAGCATCATTTATGGCAAGATTATACTGTATATTAACAGCAACAGTTTTAATGTTAAGGAAACGCAGCTGCTTGGTATTGGCAAGAAAGAGTAACATAAAAATTAATTTTTCCCTTTTCCCATTTTCTTTATCCACATTTGATTATCCATCTTAGCTTAGATCTACGCTTGGCTCCTGCTAGCCCAGCGGCGGACTGCAACACCAACCAAAGAGTGTTATGAATCTGGGTGTTATGTTTCCAGATGAATAAATAAAAGTATTTTAAGAATTCACACAATAGGTGCCTCCACTGCACCAGTGTCAGTCCCCCCCGGCACTAGAAAAACTCAGGGCTGAAACTACAGTAATTGCCGACCCCTGATACAGAGAAATAAATAAAATAAAATAAGAGATGATGGCAAACAGCCATGCCTTCCATGCTTCTGTAACTTGCTTTGTAAAAGAAAAAAGGGGATAGAAAAGTCAGAACGACTTGCAACAGTCCTCAAACCTCACAACCGATAAACCCCTGAACATGACACATTCCAGGCTGCACAAAACTCCTATATTTCTTGCTCTGTTTCAGCGTGCTTTCCTCCAGCCATGCAGGTACATAGGGGTTGTCCTGAGTCCTCTACCCACATGATAACTTCTTTCTGCAGTGCTGAGGCCTCATGCTCTGAGGCGGGACAGCAGGACAGAGCCTATGATGCCACAAGCTGCTGACCTGGCAATGTAAACCATATCAGGCTATTTCAGTGCTAGATCCTTTCAGCTGCTGAGCTGGCCAGTTTTCCAGTTATAGTGTATTAGACAAATCAGCTGATAGATGATGACAGGTTGGCAGATGTATATAAAACATCCGATTATCTGGCCTCATAGGAGTAGCACTGAGAATCCCAACATATCCATTCACACGCAAATCCAACCAAATCATTCCTCTTTCTGTCTCTCATCATTACTCACACACACACACATAAACACGTTTTAACAAAATTCTAGCATGCAGGTGGGCAGGTGTGAATGGAGACTCGGACACAGACGGGGAAAAAACCGACAACATCATTATAGACGAGCACATAGGCATGAGGACATAGAACAACAAAGCAGCAGCTGAGAGAGAGAGAGATAGACTGAGACACAGAGTCAGCGTGGCATGACTGTTGATGAGGACTGGGGACGTGCAGAGTTCAGCCCAATTCCAAACCCACCACGTTAGGTGCATGAGAGAAGTAGTTAAGGATGCTGGGATCAGTTTGGAAGCTGGGCTGGCATCAGATTTGGTCATGCCGAGAAAGGTTTAACTAATACATTTTAAAGAAACCCCCTGCCATGATTAAGACACGACATGGAGACATGACAAATGAGGAAAAAAGAAGTTTCAAGAGATTGTGAGAGTGAAAGGGAGAGAAGTAAGAGAAAGAGACGAGACAGGAAAGACAGGTTACATACACTGAGGGTACTGCCACGTTGTTTCCCTCTCCTCCGCTGCTGTATGAGCACAGAGAAGACACAAACACACACACACACACACACACACACACACACACACACACACGCACACAGCCACAAATACACCAAAGTTGTGGCCACACGTGGAGCATTCGCACAGAACCAGGGAGGGGGGAAGAGGGAAGGGAGAGGGGGAGAAGTAAGGCAGACAGGGATGGATTGATACACGATGAAAGAGAAACGAAGTACAGAGAAGCAGAAGTAAAAACCAAAGGGTGTTAGATGGAGGTTCCACCCAAAAAAAGATGGGATGCCACAGTGGAGAGAGGAAAGAGAGACAGAAAGAGAAGGAGGACAGAGAAAGAGAGTCTGATTAGACACCGAAGCAGCAGTGAAGGTGGAAGAGAAACACTTACCACAGACACTGGGGGTGGTTGCCGCCAAAACAGGGTTATATAGACAAGGTCACCATGAAAATGCTCAATCAACGGCACCACGGTCACAGACAGCAATGACAGCAGTCAGCAAAATACAGATGGATATGCATACTCACAAACACACACACACACACACACACACACACACACACACACACACACACACACACACACATATACACACACACAAAAAATGTAACCTCAACTCAAACGACAGACAACAGAGTGACAAAAACAGTGTAAGTTTCAGGGCACAGAGAACAGTGAGAGCACAGAAAAACTGCAGAGCACACACACATACAGTATACACTACACACACACACACACACACACACACACACACACAGCCATTGCTAACACGCAATGTCATGTTGGTTCCAATCGTAGTAAAAAAAAATTAAAGCAAACAATCCCTCAAGATTCAAAAAGAATTCAGCAAAACCTTTGATAGGAAGAAAGATACAGTTTAGTACAAAAACAACAGCAAAAGATAAATAAATCAGGGTCTTGACAAAAGAAGAGGAAATAATGGGGGCAGAGTGTAAGTGTGTAAACTGTATCTGTGTGTGTGCGCACATTTGTATTTATGAATATGTTTTGTGCATATGACAACCAGAGCACTCACCAGGATATGAAACAATTTAAAATGGATGAGTGTGTTCGATGGAAACGGGACAACCACGGTTAAAATTCTCCATGCAAGTAGCAGGATGAAAGGAAGAGAAGAAGACGACAGGAGAAGACGAGAAAAGGTGCAGATGGTCTGAGTTTGCCTTGCTATGGTCCTTTGGAATTCAAGTTTGGAGGACAACATTTCAGCAAAACATTTCCATGTTTTAGTCAGAAAGATTGTCATGGGTGCATATCTTGTTTAATGGTAGCGACATTACTGGTGGCTCTTTGGCCAAACAATGTACCTACAAAAATGTAACCTCTGCACAGAACCATACCAGTAGTGGTGTGATTTGACAATATGGCCTTAATTACCTCTCTCCAGCATGGATTCGAGTAACCCCAGCAATAAATCTTTAAGCAACAAGTCAGACCTTTGAGAGTATGGTCTTTTCAAACAAAAGGAGACGAGGAACAGAGAAAATGGGGGAAATAGAAAGAGAGTGGAAAGGTGAGAATGCTGCTCACTTGGTTGTCGCCTGGGAGGCGGGGCATGGAAGCGGCCCTGCCATGGCCTTCCATTGGTGGAAAGTGTTCAGTATCCGAGTAACCATCCTGCCCCATCTCTCTCATCTCTACCGTCTGCAAACAGAGCAGGAGAGTAGGAGATGGTGTGACGGCTGCCATGAAAACTGATAGGGAGTAGGGGGATAGGTGGGGAAGTTTGTTATCCAAAGAAAGCAGAGAACTAAGGGTCTCAGAGAGGTAAGAGTAGTCAGTGGGAGAATTTGGTGAGTGTGTGTGTGAAGAGGGACTTTGCCTTTTTTTCTTTGGTTGATGTTTTAGTCTTAAATTGTGCAATGAATGAAAAACAAAGGAATCGGGTGTTTGGGTCTAAGATTGTGAGGATACTTCAAATAAAATCATATTTTGCGTTGGCAAAGGTTGCTGTCAAAAATGGAGCTACAAGCAAATGCAAAGATTCTTTGTCACAGCAGGAGGGGACTTGAGGAGAAACCCAAATGCAGCCCAAAAGACATGAAAACACAACTAAACCATGATGGCCAGGTGCAGGCGCTGATACATTGAGGGCCGTATAGGATTATTATTATATTACGACAACTTCGGTTGGCTAGTTTGCACACACTGCAGTTATCAAATCTAAATCCAGCATGTTGTTTTGGTCACAAACTTGCCCCTTGTCCCACACAAATATGCCAAATTTTACCTTAAGAAGTGGAGCTGAATGTGGCAGCTGGGGCTGTTGGCTTGGCCTTATCTAACACACCTCCGTTTAACTTTGTTTAAGTTTCAGTCATTAGTTAAAGATAGAGTGACAGCTATTCCATCAAGTAACTTAAAATTAATTAATTAAAAAAAGATTATTAATACATTAAATATAATAAAATAATAATTAATTGACTGGTGGTGTTTCTCCTGTAAAAGCACATGTTGGCATACATTTGCCTTGTATCTAGCTAACTGTAGGTTATCATTCAAACTAGTTTGAATGAAGCCGACAGCCACTCTCTTCTATCCTACTGGGTTTAAACTTCTCCAGACCTCTGTTGATTGATATGGAGTCTATGTTACAGGGCTGACAGACACAGAGACATGTCAATCCCATCAGGAGGTCTGCAGGCCGAGAGGTTTAACAGCATGATGACAGAGACATGAACCACTCTCAATACAGAGGCAAGATAGACTCTGAATGAATGTGGGAAAGATTCAGCAAGATAAAAAACTGTGTGATGGAGACAGGTTTGAGGGATGGAACTTATCAAAGAAATGTTAACATCATGTCAATGCTAACTGAAGATTATATGGCACGATAAGTCGATAACGCAATTATCGCTACAGGCCTTACCACAAGCATACGATAATATTGATGATACTGATTGGACTGGAATGGAGTTTAAAAATGTGAAACAAGAAGCAAGTCAATGCCCTGATCAACAATAGGTTGCTGCATTTCTACTACTACTGAAGGGGAACACAAACCTGATGTGTTATATGGGGTTATAAGAAGGACACTGCTTTTAGTGGAGATGGAATTTCTATCTGTAACTGCATAAAATCATAGTTCATTTTACTGTTTAAGTGTTCTCAATGGTTCTTTGGTAGTTAATTTGGTAGCAATGACATGAAAGTAAAAACAAATGTTGAATGGATCATATGATTGAATACTTCACACACACTTGGTGTGTGAATTTTATTCGTATAGTGTGTGTGTGTGTGTGTGTGTGCGTCCTGTTAGGTGTGCGGTCCTGGGTGTGTGTCTGTTTCAGCTTTCTACCTGAGAGTTGGTCATGCTTCCCAGGCCATCCTCAGGGTGTCCCTCAGGGCTCCAGCCAACCTTCTGGGACATCTCCTGAGCACGAGCTGTCACCCATGAATGACTTTCCGGGACCCCCCCCTCCACCAGCCTATGACATGCACACACGCACCATCACAGACACATCTTCTTTAACGTCCGCTTTAAACAAACCATGCACCTCCTGTAAAGTAAAACATGTCAACAACATCCAACTCACAGGCTGTTGCCAGTCTCTGTTGTCTCAGGTGGAGGGAGAGCGTTGTTAAGTCCCGGACCCCCATCCTGGGTGGGGGACGGTGGCTCCACGCGCTGAAACAGTAATGGCGTTCGATTCTGTGTGAGATATACAACACGGCCGTCGCCAGCTATCAGGCAGACTGACAGGGAAATGGAGGGAAAGGGGGCAGAGCAGGAACAGAGGGGATGCAGAGAGGGGTCTGTCGGCTGAAGCGAGGCGAGGCATAAGAGGTAATGGAAGAGGAATAAATGTGGGAGGGACTCTTGAGCAACTGATGCTCAGCAGGTAGCAGGAGAAAGAGATATGTGGACTCTTCTGGGACCTGGCAACCCTGTGAGGCATCCGGTTCCAGGACTCTAACCATTAGAGTGCTTTATAAGGTCCAACAAGGAAGTGAAATTCACCCACTCTGAAGCTAAGAGTAGGTTCAAGGGCATATGACCAGTAATCATTCTGGGTTTTATCTAATGATAGATCTAAATACTGTAATGTTGTAAGACAAAGCGAAAGAAAATACATTAAAAAAACCCAGAAGAAAACATGTTTCCACAGTAGTGGAATTGGAATTGATAAAGAGGGGCTTCGTTCAAAGAAGGTATGGAGGACATCATGGCAGATAAACACTGCGACAATCCTGTGAAAGGGAACATACAGCAGTTGAAATGCATGATGTGACAAATGCTACATTCATTTTCATAGTCATCGATTTAATAGGTTTCAACTAATAACCAGCTTTCACAAATTCAAAGTTGTAATTAAGCTGTTAACACATGCAAGTTAGATGGGGAAAAAATATCAAATGTTACGTTTCACTTTCAAAATTGTATATGTATTAGTGTTGTGGTTTTAAAACAAGCATTTTATAGTTCCCTCTGCCTTTATTCAAATTCAAACTGTAGGGCTCTAGTCTACGTGCGCAGACACTAAATGCAATGTAAAGTACTAAATGTAAAGCACACTTTTAACACTTTTAGATTGTGGTGTGATGGTATCTGCACTAATTACATTTTTGGATCATGAAACACTGCTGCCAAAACAGGGAGCAGCCTACAATATGGCAGGTGTACTGGGGACAGGAAATGATATGCAGTATGTGTTGGGGAAAAGAAGGAGTTAAAGACGTGGAGTAAGTAAAACAATGGGTCCAGTGTGGAGTGTGGCCAGAGGACCGTGAAACAAGGAGGAGAGAAAAGGGTGTACGAGAAAGCAAAAAGAGAGGTGAAGGAGATTTGCTGATGTTTGAAAGACATCGTAAGTATCTTAACACATGCAATGAAGAGTCAGGTTGATGAGTGCCCCCAGAAGCATGCAGCTCTCCAAATGTGTATGATCCAAGCTGGCTGCAAAAACCTATTAACGACCATTCGGTTGTTATAAGATATCATCTTATGATCTCCATCTGTAAGATGAAATACAGCAAAGTTATTGTGTAGGGTGGTCAGCTTTGTCACTGAAAGCATTCTCCCCCGTTAACAAGGAACAGTGTGAACAGCGGAGTAGGGTGCAGCAATATCATAATGCAAATCGAACAGTCCAAGGTTACAAGCATGGGTGATGGGGAGTGAAGAGGTACAGTCAATTTACAAGCAGTCGCCACAGGAGACTGCGCTCAGCAAAAGGAGCCATTATGAAGGCTCTCATGATGTTGAGGCGTGGGCACCATAGGGGCTGTGACAACACTTCAGCCTACTTAAAACTAAACCCTGCAGTCTCAGGTATGTAAACTGCTAAATAACTACAACACAATGGTATAAATCATCTACTTAATTAGCATTTGAAATTTAAACTTCTCCTCATGAACTATGTTTGCATTATACTTTGCATAATGTCAATGTTACAACTACTGTAAAAGTAAGAAGTAACTAACTTTGCCCAGCAGATGGCAGCACTGTTATTGCTGTTAAAGAGAGCACTGCATATAGGAGATGGGAGAATGCATTAGATTGTTATGTTATTGTGCTCACCCCCTTTATGCCCCTTTTAGGTGACTCCTCCCTGGATCTGGACAGAGGTTGTCACAGCCCAGGCTTAAATGAATGGGACTACAGCCCTGCAGCCTTGATTTCAGTGCGTCAGTCTGCCTTGAACTTTAAAGGGTTGGATGCACATTGAGCCGAGTGTTATTCTCCTTGAGATAATAGTACCTGCTCATCACGAAGAGCCTGCGAGCGCTTGATCTTGCTCTGCCGGTAGTACTCCATGATCATCATGGCAGCGTAGATTTTCCCCACTGTCAGGTCTGTCGCTGCTGAGAGAATGACAAGTTACCCTGCAAGATTAGACCTTTAGGTATGGACCCTGAGCGCGAGGAATGGTAGAAAGGGGTGAGGCATGCACACAAACTCACACACACACACACACACATGAACATCGAGCAAATAGTCTTTTCACGTAGAGATTTTTTTTTTAAACTGTATCTTTTTTTAATATCTTTAGTTTATCTATAGCATTTATATTTGTCACAGGTAAAATCAAAACATCTCATTGTGATATGGACCAAACAAAATTCAGTCGCTTCAGGAATCTGCAATCATCTGATCGCACTAATCAACACAAATTCATTTAGAAATAAAACAAAATACATGAAATAAAATACCTATATCTGATTGAGACTGTAAAATATGTTTTTGAACTTGGTTGCAAATGTAATGCCAAATACATAATACATTTCATAGCTACTAGCTATTTTGATAGCAAATCTTATGCATTCCACAAACTAAAGCAACTACTGTATAATTCCACTAGTGAGTGAGCACCTGCACATCTGTTCTCTGTAAAAATATACAGTATTTTCTATCAAGCACAGCCAGCCATGTAGTGTATGCAGCTGACTCCCTGAAGTGAAAAGACGTCTATAGAGAGTTGATCTATAGTGAGGCACCCTCTGATCTCAGGCACAAAGAGGAGGAGGTGTCGGGTTATGGGACTTGTGGTGGTAACTATTCTGATGAGTTATGATCTGTAGCTGAAACAAATGACAGGAGTTAGGATATTTTGTGTGTGTGTGTGTGTGTTTTGCGTCTACCAGGCAGCCTTAGGTAGATGGGTGTGGATATGTAGGGTTAATGTGCCGGCTGTATCAGAGGGTGCAGCAGTGAGAGAGACTGGCTGAAATAAGCGGTCCTCAGGTGGCGTGAAGAGAGAAACAACGTTGGAGATCTGGGCGGCACAGGGCGGCTGCATCCAAGCCACATTGCTGCGCCTGCACCCACTCTGCAACTTACACTTGTGTGGTGTAACCAGCAAATCCAGTGTCTTCTGGGAGAGGTTGGGCCAGATCGCCATCATCTCTTTCCTCAGCTCTGCATCCATCTGGTGCTTGTCAATACCACCTAAGCAGCATCAGCAAACACATGCGCACACATACAGATGCATACATACATCCGCACATATATACACGGACATCCATGCCCAAGTACGTGGACACACATAAATTCAGACACATCAACGTGCACACACAGAAATATACAAAAGAATTTCCCCACACACACAAAGTGCACACAAACCATTTGTACCCAATCAGATTAATACAAAAGGGTATAAGAGAGGACATACAAACATGAAAACAAAGACAAACAGAAGACATGTATTTTTGTTAGTAAGGTAACGATAATAGATATGATCAAATTATAACTGCACAAAAATGGTACACGGGCAATTCAGTTTTAAAGAAGTGACAGAACCTTGATTCCACAGTATCTCAACCTTCAGCCTCACACACACACACAGCATATACTGCCATAGAAAGCAGATTATACTTAAGCTACAGTAGGAGAAGCATCGGGAACAGGTGAAGGTTTCTGGGTTCAGACAGTGCTAGCACTACAGGGAGAATAAGAAAAAGGAGAAGAAAGCATGTGAAAATTGGAGCAAAGGAGGTAAGAGGGATTCCAAACCTTCCGTACCCTTGGCGATTTTGATGTCCAGCGCTGTGCGGATCAAGGCCATGAGAGTGGAGTTGAAGTGGACCGTGTTGTCATCGGCCACAGGCAGATCCATACGGAGCAGTCTCTGTGGGAGAGCCAATCAAGGTGAGCAGTGAGAAAATTGGGACATAAGTGGGCTGGCATGTATGTGGAACCTCCAGGTGACAAGGGGGAG
>JAVQJL010037273.1:0-10570 GCA_036024295.1 Nannoperca obscura
GTGTGTGTGTGTGTGTGTGTGTGTGTGTGTGTGTGTGTGTGTGTGTGTGTGTGTGTGTGTGTGTGTGTGTGTGTGAAAAGTTTCCCATTGTGGAAATAAACCTCTCTGTACCATCCAGGACGCCAATTTCCCACTTCATAGACACACACACACACACACACTATGCCAGCGCTGTGGGGTCTCTGAACAGTTGGCAGCGACACGTTTCCTCTTTCCCTCGTCTTCCTCCTTTTATTCTCCAAAATGTTCCACTGTGGAGACAGAAAGAGAAAGAAGCATCTTGTGTTGATTCTATTGATAAAAATGTAGTTATTGTTTCTAAGCTGGAAGAAATCTTAAGGGGTATAGTTTCCGAGCAATAGTTAATTAATGCCACAAGATCAATAATTACATGATTGACTACAGACATTTTGAATTCCATTCCATTAAGTGTCCCAGTAAGTCATGTCGTTGAGTGAACACATAATACCAGAGCCCTGGAACTGGCTCTCCTAAATGGAACGCAGCCATTCTTGATGTTATTAATTCCACCTGTGCTGACGAGTCCAACTGTCTTCTGGGAAAAGGGTCTAATTCTGCATCCTGTGGGTTTAAACAGAGCTTTTCTACAGAATAGCTGCACTAGAATGAAGGAAAATGCATAAAGAATATTCAGCTGTGTCACCGTTAAACATTTTATTTTCAATCATGACAATCATGATAATCTCCATAGCTACAGTATGGCAAAAATAAAGACCAATAAAAAGCAGTCGCAGGAGTAATATTAAAAATGTAATAATTGAAAATGCAAAGATAAGATTAAATGTCATTATTTTAATCATTTTCTTAAAGATGAATTACCTGAAACAAACAGGTTTATAATGGACAGTCTATCAGCGTCAGTACTGGTGCTGACCAGTATGGGGCGCTGTTGAGCGCCAAACAGCCGTGTGTGTGTGTGTGTGTCCTATCTATCAATCTCTTCTGACTCACACCATCTGAAGATGTCCTCTTGCAGCTGTTATCTCCCATGTAGCTTGACCTTTACCCTCTGAGCGTTTTATATAACATCTGGGCCACACCTCAATACACCGACTGTGTGTGTGTGTGTGCGCAGGGGAAGACACACTGACAAGGATTAATGTGGCTGCGTGAAGAGAATTAAAGACAAATAGATACACACTGTGTGTGTGTGTGTGTGTGTGTGTACATGTAAAAAAACAAAAAACAAACTTATGTTTCAAGTGAACTTGTCACTCTGCAGGCAGCTAGGTGTGGTAGCAAGGGGAGCGGTCCTGCTGTGTGTGTGTGTGTGAGAGAGAGAATGAGTGTGTATGAGTAAGCATTAGTAATCAGTCAGCTGTCACAGGAGTGCTTTGTCTTGCAGAGCGTTACAGTTCGTCTCCAGGACAAGAGCCTGAGGCGACTGTGTGTGTGTGTGTGTGTGTGTGTGTGTGTGTGTGTGTGTGTCCACCTCTCTGATGTAATGGATTATTCACAAGTTCCCGTAACTTCTCAACAGGTTCCTCTTTCATGGTTGTATTTCTTTAAACTGTACAGTGAATGCAATCGATGAATAGGGAGGATTTAGAGTTCCAGTCAGGGACTTTAAACCGGCGACACATGACTCACTTCCTGGGATTGTGCTCACGCTCGTTACTTCAGCCGATACTCGGCCCGGTGAGAGGATTGGCACCAGATTCGTCCCTGTGTCACAGACCGCTCTGCAGCAGGCTAATGCTAAGTAGCTGTAGACAGTTAGCATTATCTCTGAGTCATCTGTGTAATGAGCTCAGTATTTTTCTTTTAGGGCTGCACCCCTGAAAAGATTCATACCACAGTCTTTAGTCTGATATCAGGCGTCTGCACATTTCCCGTCTGTCGTTAGCACGCGTTAGCTCAGAGGGCTAACTTGGCTTGTTTACTATTATATATTAACGTCGCTGTCACACTGAACGTCCTGCACAACCCGGTTCAATAAAGCGTTGCTTCATTGTCTATATTATATAAAAAAGAAACAAATATTCGTGGATAAACAGCCAAATTCAAGCCATCATTTCTCGTGTTAACTTCAATCAATGAAACCGAATGACTGATGTGAAATGTTTTCGCTCACAGTGTCTTTGAGACCAAAACTTTGCTTTTTATGGTGCATTTTGCTGTCGTTTCACAAATATAATAATCATAACAAGTCAAAGACTTGATTTGATATTTGATAATATAAATTTGACAATCATTCTATTTTTGGTTGCCCGGTCGGTATCAATGGGTGACTTGATCAATCACACTTGTTTGGTTCACTAATGACATGACGGTCAAAAGAGTAGAAACGAGTGGATTCTGATTCAGCACAGCTCATATTTTTATAGTTATGTTTAACATCGCCATCCAAAGAGGCACTCGTCCTGGAAACACTAACAACCAGAAGAAACTCACACCTACTTCACTTACATCACAGTGACAGCTGCAAATCAAACTATTAAAGAACTGAGTCGTCTGACGGCAAAATACTCCCGCTGTTGAAGATAAAACCATTTTTCAGAGTTTGTGTAATGGAGGTGTGTATCGTGGGCGTGCAGCTTTGTGTTGTGAAACACATACTTCCATATATATATATATATATATATATTACATACACACTGTCTCACACACACACCAGATACAGGTGTAAACTCCGCCTGTGTGCATGTCTCCAGAGCTTCAGACTGCACACACCTTCCTGCCGGGCTTCATATGAAAAGCAGATGCAAATTGCCGCATCAGAAGCTGCTGCAGCTCCCCGTCACCATGGTGCTGTGTTGCCACGGCGTCGCCATGGGGACTCGGGGGGTCACCGGTGATGAGGTCACATCCCGATGAGCCTCTTATGGGAAATGGCAGACGTTAATCCACTTATCGCTGGCCAACACACACAGACACACACGCACACTTAGGATAAGCAAGTTGTGCTGCTGGAGGTCAGAGATCTGACCACTTTCTCCTGTCTGTCTAATACAGCACAAATAAACAAGTGTCCAATCATTTACATTTATAATGAAGTCTAATCTTGAAGCGATCACCTCAAGGAAAGCAACCACAATACCTTGACGTGATAGATTTGCTGGCTCGAGCCCTTGTTTTCCCCTGGAGGAGGTGACGACACCGAACCTCACGCCTCCTTTTACCTTTAACCAACGTTGGCACAATGACGGCTGTTAGAGAAACAGCCAGGCCAATCAGAGCTTTGTGGGCAGGATTAACAACGGGGACATCATCTCATGGATGCATTACAAGAGCTGGACATGGTGCTGCCATTCAGCCTCAATGCCAGTTTATCCCAGTGGCCACTTGCGGTATTGCAACAACAACAAAATCCCCTGCTGTCCATAATCCCCCTGTTCCCCTAAAAGAGACGTCTGTTAAACTGTCGACAGGACACCTCCAACTGCAAATAAAATGTTATAACCAAGAAGGTTTTATACATGCAAAACTTTCCCACAGCCTAGAACTGGGACATCACCTCAGTGTAAGTGTGCACTGCGCCTCACAACGCAGAAGCTAACCAGGAAGCGGAAAAAAACCTTTTTGTGCAACTTTCATTTAAATGAATAGACGCCATTTTGGAGTCTGATATCCAGTTCTTGTAATATGTCGATGCAGGATCTTATCTCTGCCTCCCTACATCAATGAAACATAGCACCGTGGTATATTTCAACCTGAATCTTACCCTCCTAAACGTGTCTGTTCTGACCGTGGGTCGTGCTAACGTCGCACTTTGCTATAGAGATTCAGGATAGCTGGATGAACGTATAACAGGGCAAGCTGCAAACTTGAAAATGATGTCAGTGGGAAGGACAAGTCGCTAACTACGAGAATGGCTTTTCTTCAGGACAAAATGAAGATCCATGAATAAAGAAGAAATAAAGAAACCATGTGTTCCACGTTAGCTCAGGTGATGTGATTGGAATCTGTTTGACATGAACTACAAACAGAGAGAAAAGGTCTGTTATCGAAGCAGGAACATTTTGTTTGCAGATGTCTGTTTTAACCACTTCACTGAGAGCCTCCAAATACAAGATTCATGCCACAGAAAAGCTTTTTGGAGACCAAACTAGATGTTTTTTCCAACCTGTGACATCTAATGGCCCCTCTGACGGCTCTGCCCCCCCCCCCCCCCGTTTGCTCTCACCTCGGTAACTTTGCACGGCGCCACGAGTGGACGGATGCCATCGAGACATTTATCAGATCATTATGTGTCATTATCTGTTCCCAGGCACAAGTCCCAGTGGTTTATTATCACAGTGGAAGCCTTTGGCTGAAGCTCTGTCTGCCAGGGTAATCAAACCTGTGGTGCTTCAGGTACAGGACGCTTTGTCTCTTATCGTTTATCAAACTTACCACCTGTTGCTATAAGGCACTTACAAAAGCTAATGTAGTTTATTAGCACAAAGGGGCAGCTGCATCTGAACCTGTGCAAAGGACAAGAAGAACCTTATAAAGCCTGAATTCATTTATTAGCAGGAGGGCTGCCTAAATGAGCTCCTGTGTTCCTGAATCTGTTGCACAGATGAAAGGAGCAGAGCTGGAGTGGGTTTGTTGTCTGAATACTGAGGATTCCCCTTAAATCTGGCAGTAGGTGAACAAAATGGCTTCTTACGGATGTGCGCGTGGCCTGACGCTGGCTGCAGAGAGCTGCAACCACTACCCACGTAAATACATTCTCTGGAGATAGCTCACATTTTTGGCATTCAGCAGATGCTAAGCTAATCAGCTTTCTTGATCTTCTAGTGTCATGAAAGAATGTGAACGTGTAATATATGTACTAGTAGATTAGATGCTAATCTTTGTGGTGAACACCTTGTCATACAAATAATCCAGGTCCAGTGCACAACAGAGTTCCTCCGAAGTCCAGGAGCCACCAACCTCTCCCTGAACATGGACAGAACCTCTTCAGGAGGCAGCGGGGAAGCTACACCGCTCCTGAACCGCTCTCACCAGTGGAGGAAGTGAGCAGCCTCAGGTATCTTGGGCCTCACTTGGAAGACCCACATAAACGTCCTGGTTAGCAAGACCAGGAAGCACCTGTACCACCTCAGGCGTCTCAGGAACATCAAACCGGACAGCTCAACGTGGGTTGTGCGTTCGGCAGGTGTTCTCTTCCAGCCCCGCGGGACGTTTACCACAAGAGGTGCAAATCCACGGCTGTCGGCATCAGGAAAGACCCTCACATCCACGTCACAGCCTGCTCATATGCTGGACGCTTTCTTAGCAACCAGCCGGCAGGTGCTGTGGCATCCCAGAGTCTTATCACTGTGAGGTTGCCAGGCAACCAGAGGAGATCCATGAAGTCATCACATAGCCTAATTAGCATATTAACACATTAACACAGCAAACATGGGGGGGGGGGGGGGGGGGGGGTGAATGGGCAGGGTTATCTGCTCTCCATGTTCCTGCAGTCCACATTAATTGCTTGGGCATAATGATCATAGGTACTTATTATACATACATGTTATTATTTAACTTGACGATGATGACGACTTATGAACAAAGTGCTATTAATTGTATTTATTAGTAATATTTATAGCAACGTTTTGTTCATAATATTGATATAATACTGCAAACTCCGTGTCCGTGTGTTCAGTTCCAGTCTTTACCCCTAGCTGAATATACATAGACAGGCAAAAACTGAGGCAGGAAGACAGTCAGACAGACAGGTCGCTCCAGAGGTGACCGGGGAATCCTGCTCTCTCTGCGCCGGCAGACAGAGCCTCCTCCTCGGCCACTGCTCCTCCTCCCCTCCCCTCCCCTTCTGCCCTGGTTGCGCGCTGGGGGATCCGATGACGTCACACGAGCACACACACGTATACACACACATACACACGCCCTCTCGCTCTGACGCTCAGTCTCTCTCTCTCTCTCTCTCTCTCTCTCTCTCTCCCTCTTCTCTATGCTGCTATTCTGGGAAGTGGCGTTTGGAATAACCCCCGTGTGTTTATGAGTGCGTGTGTATGTGTCTCCTGGTTTCACCCTCACACACGCACACATACACACTCACAACACAGTGAGAGACACATTCACAGTGTGTGTGGCTGCAGCAGCGGAGCTCCGGCAGCACAAATCCGCTCGGAAAGGATTCCTTCCATTTTTACGCGCAACTTTTCCTCCGTCGGCCGCCTCGCCGCGACCTTTCCGCCGCTCCTCCCCGACTGTTGTGGATTTCTAACAACCGCTTCCTGCCTCTTTCTAGCGGACAACCAGCGAGGTGTCAAGCCCGCCCGGAATCGGATCTCCTGTCACCGGGGTTGCTTGTTGCCATTCTCGCCCGGAGACGGAGGCGCGCGGCCGGAGCGCAGAGGAGGTAAGTGAAGGAAAACGAAACCTTCCCGGACATAATCTCACATATCACAGTGACAGCGGGCTTTTCTGCGCCGAGACGGACATTATGGTCTGTTTTCACGGCACTTGATCTTTTGTTTAGCTTATAAGGACAAGGCTATGCAGGGGGAATACCCCGGGCACGCATTGCATTGCATGCAGATTACCCAGGTTGCGTAATATCCTGAGGAATTTGCAGTAGCCTGCACGGCCAGGCAGGCTGCAAGGCCGGGTGGGGGGGGGGGATAGATGGAGAATGAGAGGGAGGGGAGAATGTTGGTGGATATGAAGCTGAGTGTGGAAGCTCGGATCGGGGTGATTTTGCGTGTTTTGTGCGTGTGTGCGTGGTGTGGCAGCCGGCCAGTCCTCCCGCCTCCGGGTGCCTCGTCTCAGAGAAGTTCACCTGAATGTCTGCGAGCTGTTGCCACGGGCACCGTGTGGTCGGTGTGGAGTGCTCAAAAGTGAGTGAAAGCTGTGACCTTAGCGCACTCCCTTTGGTATTTCCTTGTTGCCGCTTCAGTGCGACGTTCCCGAGATGCACCGCTACAGTGTGTGTGTGTGTGTGTGTGTGTGTGTTGTGGAGCAAGTGTCCAAAAATGTAAACTGTTTTATTGACAAGGAGTTCTTTTGGAGACTTTATCTCGTAGACTCATCGTTTGTTTCCTCTGTTTGTGTGTGTGTGTGTGTGAGAAAGAGAGAGAGATGGTGGGTGGTGCGCTGGCTGGTTCCGGGAATGTTCCATGACGTGTTGCCGTCTAGAGAGGGGCCCTGGCCGGGGAGACTCCGACGCACGGCCCGGCCCTGCTGTCGCTCCCTCCTCTAGAAGCCCGCTGATCCTCCCGTGCTGGAAATGATTCCACTCTTTCTCCGCAGCGTTTCCACTGAACAAGATTTACAGCCTCGTCATAGAAGCGCGCTGTGTTAATGCGCGTCATAACGCTGCGGTGTGCCGCTCATTCCTGCAGGGGAGAGGTCAGAGGTCAACAGTCAGGGTCAAACACTACTGTATGCTAAAGACACCGTGCTGCCCCGCTGCTGCCAACAGGGCTGTTCCCAGAGCAGTTCCTTCATGTTCAATATGTCAAATACAGCACACAGTAACAGTAAGGACCAATAAAGATCAGGCACGCAGTCACCCAAATCAACCAACCAATCACCATATGTATTAGAAATCATTAGAAAGTCAAACTGCTTCACTTGGTCGTTGTTGGCAGCGACAGCAGCTAATTATAAAGTGGGATTGACACTGTAAAGACGGTATTTTTAGAAACGGCTGAAAAAGCTGTGTGCACTGCAAACAACCGAGGGAAGTGGAATCTGAACGTGGACAGAAACAAATGAGCCGTGAAGCGCAGAGAGAAGTGCTGCTGATGAATGCTCTGTGCTGTTTATGGAAGCTGCAGGAAGAAGCTGCTGTTCAGCTGCACGCCTGCATTACACTGTGTGTTCTGCTGTCTGCGTGAGAGCGTGCACGGGGAGAGTCCGACCTACGTACCATCTGTCTCGCCGTCACCTCAGATGGCCATTGGCGTGTGCTGTGTAGGAGCGAGCGTCCATGCACACACACACACAAGCACAGTCACCAGGGTGTATAGGCGTATGGAGAGCGTGCATGATGTGTGAGTTGATTTTCTGCACTAAACATTCAATTAATTTCTTACTTAGGCCTTGTGGGAGCTGTGTGTGTGTGTGTGTGTGTGTGTGTGAGAGGGACACTTACAGTATATAACATACAGCAGTAGCCAGCAGTCACTCGCGGTGTTCGACTACTAACAGCGCTGGTCTGACGTTAAGCTTCATCACATCAGTTGTTGTATTATATTTGCCGACAGCCTGCTAGCTTAGCTACCACAAACGTATCAGACTAAGTTAGTGGTTTCAAACATAGGGATTGGGACCTGACAAGGGGTCGTGAGATGAATCTAAGGGGTTATGAGGTGATGGTTTCAGAAGTAGGGAACATATAAACCTTTGTCTAATCTTTGTTTGTACTTGTAGCAGCTCATTCTCATTACCAGGCCGTCAAACGCTGATGTTATGTCGCTTCTCAGCGTCTCCTACAAGATACTCTCAACAACACAGGGCTTTCGCCCAGGAGACCCGGGTTCAGGTCCCAAATGTACGTGACTTCCGCCAAACCGCGATCTTTTCCTAAACCTAAAGAGAACCGCGTTGTGTGACCGCGACAAACCCACATCCACACTACTACCATTTTACTTTAAAACACTTAACTCTGGCTGCGTCCACACGACTCCGGCGTTTTATAACCACTAAAACCTTTTTTAAAAGACCTTTGAAAATGCTTCTGACCCCCGTTCTAGTTTGAAAAGTCCAGATTGTGTTTAGAACCTGATTGGGTCTAATCAGCCACGACGTCCCCCCCCCCCCTCTGATCCCTCACGCTGCTGTCACGTGACCCTTTCCCAGATGAAAACAAAAGACGAGCCGTCACCAGCAGTGGTTTTTCAACATGGATAACGAACACTTCCTGTCAGCGACAGCGTCACCTGTCGTCGGTCCGAGCAGAGAAATCTTTTCTCCGCCGCTGTTCTTCTTCGTTTGTAGTATTTCCTGCAGAGTCGGCAGTCTGCTTCCTGTTGACGTTCATCACATGAAAGGTCGTGTGACATGCGTTTTCAGGCGTGCAGCGTGAACGCTGATTATTTCTGAATCAGGGATAAAACGCTCGCGTGGACGGAGCTTTCAGCCACATCTCACGGTCTTCTTCACAAAGCAGTTTGCTTAGCTGTCATGCAGATGTTGTAGATTGTGATTTGATACTTTACAATACGTCTTGATTTATTACACTTGCATTAAATTTGCCGCAGTTATTAAAGCAAACACAACGTCTACTGTGCGTTAAACCGCCAGCTGAGGTTTACTCTGCAGCTGTGTAGTAACAACCGCTTTGATTTTATTTGAGTTTAAATTGATTTTGACATTGAAACGTCTCCTCGTCCGTGCACAAGCTTTTAATATGTGTGATTACCTGTGCGTCTCGCTTTGCTCGTTGCTAATTGTCGCTGTCTGCGCGTCTTGTGTCTTTCCGCTGGCTGTGAATCAGTTAGTTTGCTGCAGATGTGAAGTTTTCATTTGCTGCCAATTAACACAGCGCACACATCATAGCTGGAGAATTTGAAATGATTGCAGATGTATGGCATGGTGTGATGAAGTGACACGCACGCACACACACACACACACACACACACACACACACATTGCTGAGCTTTCATTACAGCTTTGAGTTGCTGGTGTACATCCTGAAGTGAATCTGTAACATCCCTCCAGCCTGCTTCAATCTTCTGCTCCCACTGAACAGCCAACACGAACATCTGGCATCAAGTGCCGAAACAATTAATTCACACGTTTACTTGAGAAAAATCAGCCTGTCACCATTTAAAAAATCATTACTAAACACTTCAAACGTGTTTGCTTGCTTTCTCTGTATGATTAGCTTTGTTCTACTAGTTTGATATATGTTGTACAGACTGAATAAATAAATAAGGAATATATCATGTTTGATATGGGTGTATATACAGTGCACCTTTTAGTTTTTACAGAACCTTGTTAGAACAGATCAGACACGTTGGGGTGGATTATTTCTAACAAACAACAGCAGCATTGCAACACAATGCACCTGCAGCACTGAGCTTCACCAGCATGGAGGGGGGGGGGCATCACGCTGATCTGATCCATAGTTTATCTCACTGAATTGTGCACGTTTGAATGTGTCACCTGTGTGTGTGTGTGTGTGTGTGTGTGTGTGTGTGTGCGATCACCTGAGAGCTGCAGAGGAACCTGAGAGCACTCAGGTGAGCGAGGTCCTGACAGCGACGGCTGAATTATTAACACACACACACTCACACACAAAGCTAATGGGCTGGTTGACTGGCTCCTCCTGATCACTTGTTCCTCTGTGGTTTGGTTCTTAGACCTGAATGTACAGTACACACACCTGGAAGAGGAGGAGAGAGGAAGAGCTACGTTAGAGAGCAAGCGAGAGAAACCTACAGTAGAAGAGGAAGATGAGATAAGAGATGAGGAGGACAGGTGATGGGAAGGAAGGAGGAGAGAAGAGGAGAAAGAAATGAAGAAATATAGAAAGAGGATGAAAAGCTAGGGGAGGAGACGAGAGGAAACAAGGGTGGGAGAAAAGACAAGAAGAAGGAAGGAAATGAGAGCAGAGGCGAGGAAAGAAGTGAAGTAAAGAGGTGAGGAAAGGAGAGACGAGAGGAGG
>JAVQJL010037287.1:0-15932 GCA_036024295.1 Nannoperca obscura
TATTCATTTCACAACGTATGGTGGTGAATAAGTGTGACTTTTCATGGAAAACACAAAATTGTTTGGGTGACCCCAAACTTTTGAACGGTAGTGTATATATATATATATATATATAAAAATATATATAAACATATATATATAAATACATGACTAAATATATAAACTAATTACTAAACATGGTGCACATCTTGACACGCAGCTGAACGTCTCATATTGTTTCTGTTTGTTTCCAGGATGAAATGATGAAGTCTGCTCCCTTGTCTTGATTTTAAAGGTTCAAACTTTCATTTTTTTCGCTCAGAGAAACGAAATGAAACTTTTTTTGTCTCCTTAAATGAACGAGCATGTTTTTAATAATACACTTGACACGAGCGCAGCGGTCTGAATGAAACGCCTGTTGCTTGTTTGTATTAGGAGGTGTGAGATGACATCATGTCCTGGTGGATGAGGCTGCTCTCCACAGTCCATGCAAATCAAAAGCTTTGATTTATGCACCTTTCCCTCGCCGAATGGAACATTAAATTTAATTTTGCTGCTGTGGAGCTGTGGCTGCACGGCGCTCAGGCGTGACACGGTGAACCGGGACCGCCGCCGCCGCCGTCGTGCAGGAATTCATTACTTCCTCCACAATATGCGAAAGCAACATTTGAATGAAACATTTGTCTCGTGTCAGAACAGAGTAGCGTCTACTCTCTATACAGATGCATGGAAACGGGGAGGAGGGTGGAGGAGGAGGTGGAGGAGGAGGAGGGCGCTCACACTCGACTGTAACAAAGCAGTGAGTCGCGTAATGGTGGCACATTAAAATGAGGCCTGTAGGATGAGAGTAGCAGAGCAATCTGTTTCTCACAGTTCTGCTTAGAAACGCCACCGAGCAAAGTAATGAAATGTGTTGTTCTCCTCCGCCTGCTTCAACTCCAGGAGATGCTAACACCACCCAAACCCAGGAGACGCTAACACCACCCAACTCCAGGGGACGCTAACACCACCCAACTCCAGGAGACGCTAACACCACCCAAACCCAGGGGACGCTAACACCACCCAACCCCGGGGAGATGCTAACACCACCCAACTCCAGGAGACGTTAACACCATCCAAACCCAGGGGACGCTAACATCACCCAAACCCAGGAGACGCTAACCGCACCCAACTCTAGGAGACGCTAACACCACCCAACTCCAGGAGACGCTAACACCACCCAAACCCAGGGGACGCTAACACCACCCAACTCCAGGAGACGCTAACACCACCCAAACCCAGGAGACACTAACACCACCCAACTCCAGGAGACGCTAACACCGCCCAAACCCAGGCGGAATCAGACTCAGCAGGTCAGTACTGATCTCACCTGTAACCTTTTGCTTCACGTCGTTAACCCTTTATCGGGCAAGTAACTATTTTTGATGATTTCTGCACGTTAGATATCACGTCCTACAGAAAAATGAACAATTTTGAAAAATGTTACCAAAGATATAAAGTATTGTTATGCTCTCCAATAACAACCTAAGGTTGATTTTTTTGAATTTCAAAGTATTTCAAAGAGTATTGAATGAGAATGAGTATTTCCCTATACTCATAGTAGTGCCCTATAAACGGTTAATGTTGATTGTTCATTATTTATTCTCATTATCCTGTCTTTTCAACTCTCAATTATCAATATATCAGCAGTTGATCGATCATAGCGTAGCAACCGTGCTGAGTGTGAGCTTCAGTGTTCTTAAGCAGAAACACAGGAAAAGTGTAAGGAACTTGTTAATGCGAGCTACTGACGTTAGCATGTGCAGCTAACTAGTAAGGTCACGAGTTAGCATACGTTAAGCTAATTATTTAGTGGGTAGAAGGAGCCCCCCTCAGCCAGCAGGATGCTATCAGAGTTTAAACTTAGCAACCATTCATTTTTGCTCTAAATGTATTTGAGAAAATTTACAGTCCAGCAGCTGCAGCTAACGCTAACCGAGATGTAGCGTTACGTTTATCTTGTAACGTTAAAATGAAATGTAGCTACACTGCAACACAACAACGATGCTGTTTCTTCTACTGGGATCATCAGCTGGGACCTGTTAGCTTTAGCCTCAGCTTGTTAGCATGATAGCATGTAACTGTACTTATAAAAATTGTGCTATCTTTCAAGTCAGCTGGAAACATTAAACACTTGGCCGTGAAGCTGATGTTAGCTTAATTAGCTCAAATCTGCATCGTCAGCATGAAGGGAACCGCTCCCGTGTTACTCTGTGAACTCCGTCTGTTAATACGTGAAGGTCATTATAAAGAAATCCTGCCGTTTCTTGTGGAAACGTTTGTTTAGTTAAAGGTTTAAAGGTTGTAATGAAGTAACGAGGAAAGCAGCAGATGAAATGATGTGCAGCAGAAGTTCTGGCGTCGGATGTTACAGTTCATGACAAATCCTTTCCATATGGAAGTATTATGGTCTGTCTTGTCCTTGGACTGGGTGCTGTGAGGGGTCTCAGTGGGCCGGGCAGATTACAGCCTGAGGCGATTAGACGGTTAGCGCGGCGGCTGGAGGCCGGGATGCACCGCTCTGGCTCCACTGAGCCTGGATGTGGTTTTTAGTCCTCAGAGTCAAAGACAACAGAAAGCAGAGAGGGATTCACATTCCAGGATACCACCCCCCCCCCCCACCCCCCAAACCACCACCACAAAACCACTGCTGCTCCAGGATGGGGGCGGGGCCTGTTGAGCTACCAATAACAAGGGGCAGGGCTTATGGGGTGTGGCTTGATGTCCTAATTACAACCCAAGTGCATGAATGTAGCCAAGCATAGTACAGTTCAGGAAGACTCAGACGTTAGATGATGAGTTCAGGAACACTCAGACGTTAGATGATGAGTTCAGGAACACTCAGACGTTAGATGTCAGCTGTAATGGTCCTCGTGCAGCAGCTCACAGCGACTCTCCTGCTCTGCAGTATCACCGTTTCCCTGCGTGTCCCCGGGGCCCTCTCCAGGCCACGGTGAGGAGCCCAGATGCAAATGACTTTCCAAGGTCCTTGTGATTGCTCATTAACTTTCCGTGGGCATAAGTCCTAACTTTATTATTGACTGCACAGAATACACAATCCAGTGACCTCTGCCACCTGCAACTAAATCTCTCCCACCCGATCCATCGCACTGATTTCTGCAGCGGGCCAGAAAACTCGAGCCAGCAGTTTAGTCACCGTAAGTGTTTACACGCCTCCCACCCCCCCACACAGCTCCCCACCCCCCGGCCCCGAGCGCACACATCACTGCAGACCTTGCAAACATTCACGTCACATTATTCCCACTTTTAAACCTCATAATTACGATGTGAAAGAACGTGTTTGTGACAGATTTTACATTTCTTCTTGGTCGTAAAATACCTTCATTATTGATTCTCGCCGCAGAGTCCCTCCACTGTTGGTTTATTCAGTGAGCGGGGGGGTTTTAGTGCTGCATGAAATATTTATTGAAAGCCAAAAGAATTTCCAGCTTGTCATTATACGTCCTCCCGCCTGCCGAGCCCTGCGCCCCGGTGAACGCAGTGCTTATGCAGATCAGCCCCGAGAATCAACATATTACAAGCAGCTGACATTTGTCCTGATATATTGAATCGTTAGCGCGACAGAATCACTTAAGCCGGATCCACTAACATCAAGTTTCCTCTTGTTATTGACCCTCGCGGGCCAAGCCTGACAAGTGGAACTGCTGCAAAGTTCATTAATAATGTGAAATAAATCAATTTGCCTGGAAATAGCGGGACGGCTGCAGACTGCAGACTGTTGGGCCTCACCTCCACCCGTCAGGTAGCCATTTAATACGAGTCTGCAGGCGTGTGTTGGTTGTGACGCTTCAACATCCCTCAGACACGTTCTAATAGAAATAGTTATATCATAGAATATTTATTAAGATATAAGAACGCTGGAGGTTTGATCATTTAAAAACTAAACGCTGTATCTTTATTAGATGAGTCTGCAAGAAAGTGAAGGTGTCCCGACATCAGCATGCTAACATGCTAACATGCTAAACACTGTGACACAGTCGGTCTGATCCAGCAGCAGCTCTGAACCCGGTTCTCTGTGGAGGGCCGGGTCGTTTCTCAGGACATGTGGTTCCTCGGAGACCGAACACAAACACAGACTCGCCCCGATATGAAGACAAATAAACCTCCACTGTCTGGAAACCCACCAAAGAGCAGCTTAGGATTCCTCACGCTCATCAATCATTTGGCTCTGTGCTTATTGTTGTTGGGCCTGTGAGAGCAGAGCTGGTTCTGTGTTCTGCAGAGTTCTGCAGCGCTTTACTCCATAATGTCTCCATTAAAGCACTTTAATTAAGACCACTGATTACATCCTTTCATGCACATTTATGTGGAGCATGAAAAGAATTAAAGAGTGCTGCTGCAGATTGTTCCAGGTGCCTCCTCCTCCTCCTCACTTTGCATTTTAGTTTAAAGTTTTCCCCTCCACCCCCCCAACCCCCCCTGCAAAATGTGACACACTCATTTTTGCCGCCCGTCCGTCTCTGCCTCTCATTTCTTCATCATTCCTCGCTCCATCGATCCCTCTGCTTCATCAAGTGCCCACGCTGCAGCCGGACCTCTCACACCTTGGCAGCGATCGGTGCGGTGACGGCAGGCAGGAAGTGCAGCGTCGGCTGATCGGGACGTCCTTCGGCAGCCGCTGTCACGCCGAGACAGAAGGTCAAAGCTGCTGACAGAGGAGGGAAAAACCAGATCCCTTCATTTACCATTCCCACCTGAGGAGGACCGATCAAACACACGTCTGCATGACTGAAGACACCAGGCGGTTCGATCAAAGCCACAACGCTACATCAACCACATTAGAGATAATCAATCGTGATAACCAGGGGGTCGGCACGTGGCAGCGGCTGCATTAAACACAATGAATGTAACCGTTACCTGAAGTTACAGCAGCAGCACACCTGAGTGCACCTGTACGGTCTGTGTGGAGCTCACGTTGGCTTCACTTCAGTCTTGTGCTTCAACAATTTCAGTATTTAACTAGAACCAGTGTCGGCCGGCTGCTCGGCCTCCAGTGCTGAATTTAACAGAATTTAACTGAACTAAACTGAATTTAACAGAATTTAACAGAATTAAACCTAATTTAACTGAATTTAACAGAATTGGAGCTTCAGGATTATCGTCTCCATTGTTGAAGTTTTTTGTTTTTTGTCTTTAGCACAAATCAGTTTTCATTTCACATTTAAGACTTTTTAAATAATCTTTATTTTAATGATGTTTGAAGAATAAATAAATAAATAAACATATACATATATAAAAATATATAAATATATTTTATATATATATTAAAAAATATTCTATATTTTTCACCTGATCAGATTTCTTAGCAGTAAATGTGACAACAGCTGTTTCCAAGGTCGAGCTGTAAGTTTCCAGGAAGGATTTTAGATTGTGGATCTTATTGAACTCAGGATGGAGTCGGTTATTGGCCTTTCGGTGGCCCTGCTTTAAGAATCCGACCATTTGATCAATTGCATAATGGTAATGCTATTATATTCAGTTAATTTCATTGCTGTGTGTGAAGGAGTGGATAATTCCTGCTGGCTCAGCTCTCCTCCGTCCTACCTCAGCTCTTCCAGGCTGTGATGGAAGTCGTTGTGACCAGGAGCTACCTTGGTGCTGGAGCTCATTTGCTAATTGAAAAGCGATTGACAAATCAGGAGCTCCATGACTGGGAATCCCCTCGGCCAATTCTGATCCCTGCAGACGCGACGGAGGAGGCCTGAAGATGATGTTTTGAATGATGAGGCGAGCAAGGGGATGCAGTGACTTCCCAGACTCGAGTCCGACGGAACTGATTTGATTCGGGAACAGAGCTGCAGAATCCAAATCCTTCATTGTAATTCCCAGTGGAGGAGCCGTCCGGCAGCTGAAATGCCTTCTGTCAGTGCCTCTAAAAGTGAGCAATAACAAATCTCCCGGCTAATGCTCAGTGAATTAAGCCGCCAGCCCGTATAGACAGTGTGGAGGAGAGTGGAGGCTGCAGCAGAGCAGGGCCCGGTCTCCCCCCTGCTTCACCCCCCCCACAGCCCCATTACCTGTCACACCGACCGGCCCACAATTAACAGAGACAAGTCCTTTCTGTGCTCACAGGAGAGGAGCGCTCGCATCTCCCCGGAGAGTCCCGGCCTGATCGCTGCAGTCGGGGACAGAAGCTGGAGTTTAATGGCAGAACACCAGCAGAGCCTCCAGTAATCATGCAGCGCTGCTTAGAAACAACACACACAGGGGAACGGACAAGGGCTGGACCCCTCAGGTCTCTGTACAAGTGAAGGCCAGGAACCTGAGCAGGGTGTATATGGAGAGAAGATGAAGCCCAGGGAATAAGCAGCTGAGAGCAGCTCTTTATAATACGGCCTGCGAGTACCTGCAGAGGAAAACACATCCTCTAATGTGGAGGATAAAGATTTACTTTGTTAATGAATTAAATCTTTAGTGTTTATTGTACTTCGTGTGTCTGGACAGAAAAGCTGATCCGGCCTCTAGAACAACTACTGAATATCTCCACAAACAGTCGACCTTCAAGCGTTCCTGCAGCCCGTCCAACACCACCACGACCTGCTGGTGCTGATTGGCTCATTATTCATCATTATTATGACTTTTCTTTGAGCTTCCTTCCCCAAAAAATTTTGTATCTTTGCCTGTCATTTAGGAAACGTAACCCAGGTATTTTAAATGCTCGACAACCCCGACAGCATCTGAGCGCCTGCAATTTTGGGGTCATTTTAAATTGTACAGAGGTACTATTTGTACTAAAAGTGCTAACGCTTCATAACAACTAAAAAGATCAAAACAATGGCCCAACAGTTTGGTAAACACTTTAATATCTCAGGAACAGAAATTATTCTCATTAGACAAATGACATTACACAAAATACAAGGACGCGTGTGAAAGATAAAAATAATATATTTTCTTTTCTTGACATAAAGTCACCTTCCAACAGAAAACTTGTCCGTGTTGCTAAGCGCTGGCTCACCCTCACTTCCCCTCAAACGTTCAGACTGAGACGACCTTTTGTTTTGTTTGAATGCACCCCCCCCCATGCCCCCCTCCCTGCCAGTTAACCCCTGACACATTCACAACAACTGACCAATCACGGTGCTGTTAAAGAGAGAACCCTGCTATCTACCCAGCATGCATGCTGCGCCGCCATCACTCTTCCTTAACGGTCTTTAATTAATCCCGATTATCGCTACAGGGGGTCGTTGTCCCTGAATGAATGGCAGCATTACACGGTCAATTTACCGCTGTGTTCTTATCAATGCCAGCCTTACATAACCCCTGATTTAAAAGAGCTAATTAGCTGGAAAATACATGACAAGTCAATTGTGGCGACGGAGACGACAGAATGAAGCGGCAGCTTCAACAAACGTCTGCTGGCCACAGATACATTTGTGCTGCTGCCTGCTGGACTGGCCGAGCACCAGATAAGCAGCCAGTTCACTCATTGATCCACGGACACTTCTGGAAATGTTGTTTTACACATTCTCTGATTTGAGTCTCATTTAAAATGAATAACACACAATAAAAACAATATAAATGTGTTAAGACTGACATTTGAAGATCGGGTTCTTGACAAGAATAAACTGCACACTTTTAATAGCTTTACAGTTTATTCCAATAAATAAATTAATGCCAAAAAACAACTTTAAATATTAACTGATATGAAAGAATCTCCAGATATCCTAAGTGTGTCTTTAGATAGATAGATAGATAGATAGATAGATAGATAGATAGATAGATAGATAGATATTTATTGATCAAAATGATAGATGAGTGGATACTTCATTAATCTCAAGGGAGATTTAAGAGTCTTTGTACTTATTTGGAATGTGTCTGATCATTACTTACTATTGATTATAAAAATAGTCCTTTGACCGGATAATTGATTACTAGTTCCAATTGATTAAAGTCACTTTTATTGATCAGTAATCAGCCCAAAATCACAAATTATTTAACATGTTTAACAAACAGACTGAATAAAATCTGCTGTTAAAAAAAAACCCACAGCAGCAAAATGTTTCTTTCCAAAACATTTTTAGAAATGAAAAAAAACCCAGATAATTATTTTAAGAAATGTATTTACAATTTGCATATTGTGTAAAACTAATACTATAAATGTATGTACTTTTCTTAAATACAAATTGCAGCTTTTATTATATAATAATAATAATATATATAATATAATTTGTAGCTTATTTACCCTTCTGGTTTCAGTCATTTCACTTTTATTTATTGTGAATATTAAATCATTCAAAATAACCCATAACCATTTTTGTGGTTCAATATAAAAGTAGATGGAGGCCTGATGATACTTTAAATTAGGGCCCCTGGCAATTATGAATTCAATAAATATAAAATATAAATAATCTACAAAATAATCTATTAAAACAGCATAAATATGCAGAATTGTGTGTTTTTAAAAATCACAAATTAACAAACAGAAAACTGTGAAGTAATGAAAGCTGGCATGAAGGAAAAGTGTTAACTGTGAGATATAAGAGGATACCTGTATGTGTGTGTGTGTGTGTGTGTGGGGGGGGGGCTGTTGGTTGGAAGGTGTAAAACGAGCAGCAGCCGACCGATTCGTCTAATGAAACCTTTCTCACGGGTTTGATTCCTGCTGGAAACGCAGCACATCTGCAGTCTGATTGTGTTTTTTTGTCTCTGACAGTAAGTGCTCTCTGTTTGTTTACAGAAATACTAATGAGAGGCAACATCTGAATCCACCCCTCAGATGTCTGAATAGGGAAAAAGCATGAACTGTTGCTTTTGGCAGCGGCTCCGGACCCACCATAACACGCTGTTAGTGCTGTTTCTCCTTTGGCTTTTGATGGCGGCTGGGAATTTATGTGGCAGTGGATCTATCTTACAGGCCGGCCCATCTGCCCGGAGCTGCCGGCGCTGGCAGTGCCTCCCAAACACTGCAGATTGCTAATGTGGCATTAAACAATAAATGGACGGAACGCCGTTCCTTCAGATGTTCCTTCAAGCCGTCAGAGTCAGCAGCTGCACCGTCCTGGTTGCATCTATAAACCACAAAGTGCTCGCCGGTTCACGGTACAACATTTCATTACACTGCAGCTCAACTTTAAAGTTCAACGTGCAGTGAAGTCCTCCTATTCTGCTTACTGACAGTTAGCTCTCATGAAGCTACAGCCAGTTAGCTTAGCTTAGCACCGGGGACTCACCGCCCACCCCTCCAATCCATTTGGGAATAA
Source organism: Nannoperca obscura (assembly GCA_036024295.1). Lineage (NCBI taxonomy): Eukaryota > Metazoa > Chordata > Actinopteri > Centrarchiformes > Percichthyidae > Nannoperca > Nannoperca obscura. Next base: position 9,240 of record JAVQJL010037287.1, read on the forward strand.
TCCGGCAGTTTTAGAACTTTTACTGATAATTTGGAGGCTGTAAACAGGAAGTTTAATGCTGCAGAGGACTTTTAGTCTGTATTTGTTGTATTTTGACAAAGTGTCTCCATTAAAAGTGTGCAGAACGACTGTCTGCAGTGGACTGATGGACGTTCAGACAAACATCCCTGTGTCACTGTGACCCTGAATGAAAGTTAGAGACAGGTTCTCAGGTTCTGCAGCCTCCTGTTTCTCTGGGTTCTACGTGGATTTTTGGACTCTCCATGATTTAACGGGGATTATGAACCAGTAAACCTGATTTCTGTGTGACACTCTGACCTGTAACTCTGAGACATCATGGAGGAATCGTGCGCTGACTTTACAAAGCAACAACACGTCATCAAAGATTTGCAAACCCGGCGCGAGTGAGTCTTTGGATGCTCTGGAGGAAAAAGAAACAGAGGTTTGTGGTTGAGTGTGTGGGCGGCGGCGGCGTCCTGTGGAGGAGGCTGTTTTCTCTCCACACGCCGGGCACCGAGCACGCCTCCACTTCTCGCCACTCTGACGTTCGCTCGCTGTGAGACGTTTATTTTTGCAGCGTCGTGTGCGGCAGCCAGAATGTCTCTTTCATCCGGAGGGTCGTCCGTCCTGAGCTGAGGTCTCCTGTGAGGCGCTGCTGAGGAGACATCCTCGTGTTTGCACATCAGCTATGAGCTTAAAAGAAACACGAGCAGATGTCACAAGCTTTCATAATGTGCAATATGAAGCAATCGGAGGACTCTTCAGATGTTTCTGTGGTCAAAAGGAAAAGAACTAACATTATGGTCTGCCTTTACTAAAGTAACACAAGTCACAAAGTCTTGTCGTTCAACATTATATTTCTGGATTTAGCCACCAGACCAATCGTTATATTACATTATTAGAATTGTTCTTATACAGAAGTATTTGTCTGGCTTCACTGCTCGCGCCCAATAAATAGTTTGACACATCATTTAATAGATAAGCTGCAGTTTCTACAGGTTAAACGTCATCTTTAGCTTCAGAGGAGCTGTTGTTTCCTTTGGACAGAGTCAAGCTAGCTGTTTCCCTCTGTTTCGAGTATTTATGCTAAGCTAGGCTAATCCAACCCACTGCTCCCTGTAGCTTCATATTTAGCTACAGACAAGAGAGTGAAGTGAACCTGAACATCTGACTCTCACCGTTCCTTTGCTGTTGAACTTTACTACTGTTTGTTGATCCCACAGGTGTGATACTGCAAGTGACCTGTCATTTTAAAGTGACAGTCAACGAAGCTGCTAGCTGAATGAGGCATCACAGATTCAGCAACACACTGGTTGTTAGCATTTGTTAGCATCTGTTAGCATTTGGCCCTGCAGATCTCCGTGATGTCACTGGAGTTTTTCTGCAGACGTAGTCCTGCAGGTAAACAGGTGTAGAATGGGTGGAGCGGCCCTTTAAGGTTCATGCTGACCTGTTGAAACGTGTCTTTCAGTTCCCCTTGTTTCAGCAGCAGCAGTGACGGTGTGAGCAGGTCAAAGGTCGCAAGGTCGTCATCATCCTCTACTTTGCCTAATTACAGGGGCGCTGGGAGTTTGTCCCGCTGCAGCAGTTTGAATGGTCCTGATGGGAGAAGCGTGGCAGCGGCTCAGAGTCCTGTTATGGAAATCTTTAATATTTAATACATCGATTAACATTAACAACTCAGGCAAAACTGTTTCAACAATTCCATTATTATTTGATATCTCTCCATAGAGCGATGATGGGTGGTATAATGAAAGGTGGATCTCTATTTCAACCTTGAAGGGGTTGGGCAGAGTGCCAGTAATGAAGACGTATTAAAGCTTAATGTAGCTTAATGTAGCAGGTGTCATATATATAATGTACAGAAGCTCTTTCGAAAGCATTATATTCATCGCTACTACCTTAAAAGCCACTAAATCTTCCGGGCTAAGTTAGTCTGGCTATGATTCTCTTCCAATTAATCAATAGAAAAATTGTTAACACACCTTAACTGGGATCCATTAGAGTGTCCCTAGGTAATAAATGTTCCCGCAGTGCTCTGGGGGGGGCAAACTGCCTGCTGCACTCAGGTTAATGGGCAAAGTTGAGAGAAGTGACCACTAAATCTGCAAGGACACCACATTCACACTGGCTGAGCCTCCATCGCTGGCAAATGACCGCGCCTAAGAGCTCAGCGCTAATCAATTGTTTGTGCGAGAGGAGGGAGAACCGCTCCAGAGACGCCGGGACACCAGGACCGCTTCATTTACCCCCCCCAGGCCTCACGAGGCGGCTTCATGTTGAGAAGTCCCAGTGGTGCAGAGGCCGCTCGTCACCTCCTGCAGGAGAACATGAGGACTCATAACGCTGGACCTGTCAGTTACTCGTCTTATAACAGAACGCACAGAAAACAGACGCCAAGCTGCAGACGCTGACGAACGGACACAGAAACACTGACGCTGCTGCGAGATCCTCCAAACCTCTAACACAAGTGTGTGTGAAGAAGCAGGAAACAAACACAGCTGCTCGTCTGCAGGACAGAGTCACACAGGTGTCTGTGCAGGTGAACCTGAGCCAGCGTGGTCCAGCTGCAGCATGAAGACAGCTCAACGCATCAGATCTCTCTTTACTCCAGCAGCTCAGGAGAATCTCGTGTGTTTGTTTGAAGACACAATGAAATACTCTGATTCTGCTTGACATCAGAATCGTTCATTATTACCTGTGTGTGTCTGTGTGTGAATAAATATTATATAATATTATAGTTTAGGAGGTGAGGACTGGTTGGAAGGAGAGAAATGTGTGAAAAGGAGAAGTTTGGAGGCAGAATGAGAGAAACTAAATGTTTGTGCTTTCACAGAAATGAAAGACCTTTTTCTAAAAACCTGGAAAAAGAAAAGAACATTTTGATTACATACTATTATACATAATATTACTGAAATAAAAAGGTTGTTTTGTGGAGAGTGCATTAGCATGCTGAACGTCCCGTTGAACAACAGATACATCCTGAAACTAACATTTACTTCCAACATCCTAAAAGTTGAGCAGCAGCTCACATCTTAATCCCATTTGTCTCCAGGAGACGTCTCCGTGCAGCCATTATTATTATTATTGGGTGAGTCAGCTCCAATGCATCACGGAGGAACATCAATGTGAAGGCCGACAGAGGCCCCGGCTCTGCTGCAGCTCCACTTTGAGCTGTCAGAGAATTAGATCAGCAGGAAAGTGTATGTGACGAGAGCTAATTAAGTCACATCATGCCGCTAAACCTGACAGCAGGAGAGGAAAACGCTGAGCTAATTGCATTTACTTCATCTTGTAATGTGGCCCATCATAACTGCTAATTCAATTGTACAATCATTCTGCCAACTCCTGGCCATTAAGCACACATTTAATTGCTTCCATAAAGCTTTTAATATGCAGCACACAGAGCGGGGGACGTGACACGGACCCTCGCCACCGGCCAACATGCAGATGTCCCGCCGTCACCACGGAGACAGGGCCTGGGCGTCGTGTTATTGGGCAGTCCTGTTTCCAATAGATCATCATTAGATGAGCGATTAGGGCCCATTTCAGGGTTGTATTTCAGAGGCGGGGTGGAAAGATATGGTCCTTGTATTGTTGCGTGACCACACAGACACAATGTGTGACGCTGTCAGGAGAGTTTGTCTGTGCAGCAAAGTGCTTCACCTGCGACACTCAGGACATCAAGAAGCAACCGGGGACACAAGAAGAGCGGAATAAAGATTTTTAATGTACAAATACAAGAAGACTGCAAGAGTCTGCAGCCGTTTGAGCTTAATGCTAACATGCTAACAACCCCTCAGGATGAACTGTATCCTCTGACTCTTCCTATAGCGCCACCACCAGGTCGACATGTTTATGTGTCCAAACACCTGCAGAACTACAGACACTCCCATCAGCCTCAGCTGCACCCTGTGTTTAGTGCTAACTAGCTAATGCTAGCATGCTAACACGCTAAACTAACATGGTGACCAGTTTACCTGCTGAACATTAGTATGCTAGCCTGCTAACGTTAGCGTTTAGCTCAAAGCAGCACATTCAAAGAAGTTTCACCCGATTTTCTACATGTTTTGTTGCATCAGTAGATGACTTCAGGTTTGTATGTATCTGCATGTGTTGCTTGTATGAATGTGATGCACTTCCTGTGGTCGTAGTGTAGTAGCATATAGTCCTGTGGTTGTTTATTCTTTTAGTGATTACAGATATGAATTCCAGGCATCATTTGGTAATTTCATGCGTTGGACATTTGGTCGATGGTGTTCGGCTTTTACACCTCGACAGCGGCAGAGTCGGGCTGTGGTTGCCCCCTGAGCGCTGTTGGTGGCCACATTGAGACGTGCTGTGATAAGCAGACACGATGTGAGAGAGAAGACGGGGGGAGGGGGGGGGGAGGCAGGTCTGATAACATCCCGGTCGGGGCCGGAGCTCAGGGGCCCTGACAAGCAGAGACATATATAACAGCCAAACAAAGCCCCGAGGAGACAGACCATCAATACCCACACATGTACACCATTATGACTGTCTCCAAACAAAGCCGGGTGTCAATCGCAGCAGCGTTATGGAGCCGTCTCTCAAATTAAAACCTTGTATCAAACTGCATCTGATGGCAACAACTGTTCAGTGGCCATATTTTACGGCTGAGCCAATGAAAAGTAATAACAGTTTTATTTAATGTATCTGCTCCTGCCAGCTGCCGGCCAGAGAGGCTCTTAATAGGAGCTGTCCATCACTGTCAGCGAGCGCAGCGGCCCAACAACAGGCGGCTGTAATAAACATGAGGGGGAGATAACGGCGCCGCCCGCCGCCCGGCCGCCGCGCTCTTGTTAACTTCCTGCTCATCCGCCCGTTTGTCATCTCAGCTTGTAACTCATCATGTGTCACACGGTTCTTTCTCTTTTGTCTTTGCCCACGCAGGAGCTGATCTGCAGACGTGTGCACGTTACAGTGACACTGAGCCGTTACCATGGGAACGAGTAACGAACCAATTAGGAACACCTTGATGATTGATCTCTGATAAGTAGTTCCTGAATAGATCTTGGAATAAGTTACTTAAATTAATATCAAGAGGAATAAAAATGTTTCTTTTAAACGGTGGTGATTTCCCTCCGTGCAGCTTCTTTAATTAAAACGAGTTATTTATTTACATGAAAACATTCACACTTTAATTGTTTTTCTACAGACAACAAATGAACTGCAAGACATTTATAAATGCAGCAGTTTGCTTTGAAGAAAAAAGACGAGCACGTTGTGTTCAGGTGTAGTTCAGCGTGTTTGAGGAAGTGGAGCCGGAGGCCTGGTGGTGCAGTGAATTGCTGCACACTAATGCTGGTGCTAATGCTGGTGCTAATGCTAATGCTAATGCTGGTGCTAGTCAGTCACCGAACTGCAGCTGTGTTTCCTCTTCATGTGTAAAACCTCATCGTGGAGCAGGTTAGCAGAGTTTTACTACTGCAATACCACGAGTGGCCACTGGGAAACACTGGACAAGTGGCGGCGCATCCAGGCGTTATACATCCAGCTACTAATAATAATAACAGCAATAAAGAATCATTCCTCAGTAGTTTAATGTGTTGACGGCTAAATTCTGCAGCCAGCTTGTTGATTCTTTCAGAAATGTGTTTTAGTTTTTAGCTTTAATTTTTTTAACCTGTTTAAAGTAAACGAGCAGGAGCATAGTTATGTATGTTAATGTGTGTGTGTGTGTGTGTGTGTGTACACCAGGCATGTGAATATCTGAATATCCTGATGTGTCTCCCAGAATGCACTGCAGAGCCTCCCTTCCCCTTGATTAGAGGACGGCAGTGTGGGTAATAAGAGGTGCAGTTTTAATCTTTATAAAACCTTCACCCGGCCCACAGGAGGGAGATTAAATGCTTCTTCACATCAGTAATGTCGGCACAAAATGATTATCTTTTGTGAATAATTTATTCCTCAGCCGGCCTAATTTTCTTATCTCTCCCTTTTTGCCTCTTTTACTCTGCAGGAGACGGTAAATGGCTGTTAGTCTCCAGAAAACCTATGGATCGCCGTTTCCATCAATCAATTAAAAAACACTTACCTCACACTCAACATGATTTATATCTTGTTAATAGAATTGTCTCACTATATCCCTATATTATTATAGCCTTAATTCCATTAGCTGTTTGCTTAATGCTTCTTTTCAGGCTGACCTCCAGGAGCAGGGAGATGGAGGGGGGGATTAGTCCAATATTAGCCAGAAAACAGAGCCTCTTTCTGGGAATGTTGTAGGTCAGGGCAGCCGGAGGACTCTGGACTGACTCCTGATCAGCTCATCCCGTCTTTATTCCCTGTTTGCTGCTGTGACATTCAGTGAAGTGACGTCTCTGTGAAAGACAGCAGCGGCTTGTGACCCTGCAGACAAACTGTGGTCGCACATTGTGGACTAGTTGTTTCACTAAACACAAACCCACATGCAGACAGAGCTGCCGGCCTCCATCAGGACCAGCTCAGGGTTCAGGGTCCACAGGAGGAGCCGGGGATCGACCCCCCGACCCGGAGTCCACAGAGGGAACTGGTCACCTTCAGGTACCTTGTTTACATTGTTTACAGGTACGTCTCACTCTGCGACATTCGGAAGATCAGGAGATACCTGTCGGAGCACTCGACCCAGCTGCTGGTCCAGGCTCTTGTCCTCTGCAAGCTGGACTACTGCAACTCGCTCCTGGCCGGTCT
>JAVQJL010037294.1:0-11309 GCA_036024295.1 Nannoperca obscura
GGGGCGCAGGGCAGAGAGAGTGGAGGAGTGAAGAAGAGGATTAGCTATTACTCTTCACAGGAGCACTCCCCAAACGACTGGTCATATCTTTAAAACCGTGTGTCCAATCTCAAAAGTGATACCACTAGAAAGAAGAAGAGCCAACGAACGCAGTGATATAAGTTTCATGTTTGTGGTAATAGAAATGTAGACACTGGCTCAAAGTGCTGATAAAACTTTGGAAAAAAAACAGCAGGAAGGCAACCCTATTGTCCTGATAAGATATGAAGATTGTGTATGTAGAGTGAAGATTATAAAAATTAGAGCAGTATGTTCAGGTGTATTTAGGCAAAATTGCAGATTTAAGGCTCCCAACTTTGCACTTTGAGGCTCCCAGAGAACAAAGTATTGGTCCAATAAATTCCAAAAAATAGAGAAGGAAGGCAAACATATTTTCCTATGTTTTGATATAAAAATTATGGATGTAGACTGAAGATTGAGAAAGTTACAGCGTTTTTGAGAGAAGGGGGGTTTTAGTAGTTTTCCTGCTTAGATTCTCGCTTCTCTGCATTTAGAGGCTCCTAGAAAAGAAAGTAGTTGTCCAAACAATTTTTAAAAAATACAGGAGGATGGAAAATTATGTATGTAGAGTGAAGATTGAGCCATTTCTGAGAAGTTGTTCTTGGGCAGTTTAGAAGGCCCTACACTCTACTCAGTCTACTCCTTTTTTGACTTTCCCCACACACATACATGGGAAAATTCTGGCCGGTTTTTGTGGATTTGTCTCAGAACCATTGGGCCAATCTCTGAGAAAAGTCATTGCACAGAGATCCCGATCGGGCCGCACGATTTGATCTACGTTTTATCTCTCTACTGCCAACGGTGCGGGACTAGTAGCAGGACAAAAATCAGGCGGAAGATGAAGAATAATAAGAAGAAGCCCGAGCAATACTAACCGTGTGCCCTGGTGCTACCGCACCTCAGGCACACAAATAAGCACGAGCAATATTAACTGTGTGCCCTGGTGCTACCGCACCTCAGGCACACAATAAGCCCGAGCAATACTAACTGTGTGCCTGGTGCTACCGCACCTCAGGCACACAAATAATAACCAAAAAAAATGATAAAATTATCTGCTTTGTAAAGCATGGCGGTTGAATGCAGGCCACAGATTAAAAACCCAAACCACTGTTGGAATACTAGGTTTGATTTCTTTTAATACAGTTAGAACATCTCCAAAGCTTGTTTTCAAAAACATAAATAAATTCAACCATTGCTTTTGCACCTATCAGCTGACATTGAGGGGTATGGGAAATATACAAACAAAGTAATCCTGATTTTAAGTCAAAAGGCCAGTGTAAAAAAGTGTAGTCAACAATTCTAACTGGCTAATCAAACCACTGAAAATAACCTTTCATACTGAGCAATAGTAGCTGATTTCTAATTCAGGAGATGTCAACATTAAGGTCAAAAAAGAGAAAACTGATGCCAGTTTCTAAGGCTCAAAGTGGTGTCCTAAAGTGTCTTAGTTTGAGGAGCAGCATGCAGTGTGCATGTATTGGCATGTAATGCAAAACTAGTTGTTATTGACAGATATTAAACAGACCTCACCATAACCATGATCAGTCAAGTTGTCAATGTTTCCTTTCTATAGGCTATTACTTAGTTTGACTGCCAGCCACAATCTGTCTTTGGTCCCCCTTAGTAACCAAGACATGGCTATGACTCCAAACCATTTTACAAACTAATCAGCCTGATAAAGGCAGGGCTGCAGAAAAGGTTTGGTGACTAAATCATGGTTTACCGGAGAAGAGTTGTGCCACTTGTTAAGATTTTCATGGACTTGCATTGAAGCTCACACTGGTCTGCACCCAGCTGTGTGTGCATTCTCAAAGTAATCTCAATCAATTGTCTCCAAATTAAAATATGGACGTCAGTTTCTAAATTCACCATGCCTGTTATGTACAGTTAATGAACAGTAATGATCCTGACATATTGGCTTACAGGAAATAATGAAGAATGTATATTTTCTAATCAATGTAATTTAATTCAAATATGGAACGTACTAGAAATAAATGAAAACATTATTCTTCTGTTTGTTCATACCTGTGGCATGAAACACACCATTTATCAATCAATCAGCCATGTTGGCTCTAGCTGGTTCTGCAGATTACTTAGTTCTTGTATTCTTCAAAAGTATTCTTGGCTGAATTTGCCAAAATGTCCTTGTCATTGCAGGACCTCTTGCGCCGGGATATGCTGTACTACAAGGGTCGGATGGACATGGACCACATGGAGGTAATAGACCTGGAGGACGGCAAGGAGAAGGACTTCAACATCAGCGTGAAGAATGCCCTAAAGCTGCGGTCGCTGGCCGGTGATGAGATCCACCTCCTGTGTGCCAAGAAGCCAGAGCAGAAACTGCGCTGGCTTCGAGCCTTCGCTGACGAGAGGATTCAGGTCCAGCATGACCGCGAGACAGGTCAGATAAATACACAGTTCATGTACATGCTTTAAAGAAAACCCTGGCAAGTTTGCAATTTTAGTCAAATGATCTGTTAGGTTATCAGAAAACACAAGATTTTTTGAATCAAACCTGTGATCTTCTGGTTAGCTGACAGTGTCTCCTCCAACCTGCAAACCACAGAGCTGTTTCCATTAGCTCTCGTGTGATCTATATCCTCCTTTCTTCTCCCTCCACTGCATCTGTATTAATACTTTAATACCCTCACTTGGCAGTGTGTCAGGAAATGTGGGACTGCCAGCAGTAAATTGATTTTTATGAAGCTGATCTAAAGAAGAGACAAGCAGAATGTTAGTGATTCCACCTCATCTCCCTCCATTACACACAGCCAGACTTCTGTCTTGAGTTGTTTGGTCGGTATTATCTAGCTGCTTCTCTAGAGGTGCTCACAAGTGCAAGTCAAGTCTCAAGTCTCTTATGAGCATCATTTCATCATCTGCCTGCTTAGAACACTGCGTAGCTATATCTAAGGAATTCCAAGCATGTACTGTATTATCATCATCACTCCTTTATTTATTAGCAACTTTCATTAGCAACCTCCTGAGACCCAGCCCACTGACTTGTGTCATCCATAGTGGACATTTGTTCAGAAAAGAAAATTGGAAGACACTTTTTTTCCTCGTGTCCCAGGAGGATATAGTATCAGCATTGATACTATACCCCCCCCCCCCATTCTCTGAATCAATGTCAAATGTCTATTTTTGCCAAGCCTGTCGTGTGTGCAAATTTTCATGAGTTTTCGAGCATGTTTAGCATCAAATAAATATAATAATAATAATAACTCTTAGAAATACAAGGTCCTTGCACGGTTCGAGCTTGGGCCCTAATAATAATATTACAAGTTGTTTGGTATATGATCACTTTAAACTATTGTAAAGCAATATGAAAAAAAACACACATTGAAGGCTTTTCTTTGAAGTTAATAACTGTGTTTTGCCTTGCAACATGCACTTGCAGCTACAGGAGACCTATATACTCAGACGTGTGGCAACCCAACAAACACTGATCTTTTCAAAATATTCAGTGAACGCTAATCTAATCAAGTTCCTCCCTTAGCTACAAAGCTAGTAGCTGGAGGAGCCGGAGGAGAGCTAGCAGATGCTACAAAGTCTGCAGTCATAGGACTGCTAGCAAGATATATTTAACATCAGTATGACTCCCAGATAGAAGTTCATGCTGTTAACGTAGTCCAATCTCTTTTTTGGGGTATTCAAAATTATCTTCTATTTTACAATCTGGAGCATCTTTCATATATATATATACTGTATATGTTTCACTCTAATGGGTTCTCAAGGTTGCTTCTTTGTTTGTATTGTTAAATTTAATCTTCTGTTGAGCTTTTCAATAAGTTAATAAAAATAAGCTGTTAATATACTGGGTCTTTGCTCCTCAGTCTTATAGTCTTCATCAGAAACATGGCGTAGAGCTGATGAACTCACTATTATTTGCCTCTGAATTAAACTCTTAATTAACTTACTTACCTTACTTAATAAAATTTTAAATAACTTATTTTTACTTTTAGTTTTCACAAATTCAGAATCAGAAATTCAGGTTTTAAAATGGCAAAAATGCTCAAAATTCAATAGCTGTTAAAAATAAAAAAATTTAAACAGATTTCCTTACATATTTGAGTCTCATACTGTAATATTTGTTAACACACACTCCTTTAGTAACCACGTTTTCTATTGTGTTTTCCAAGTTTCCCCATTAAAGGATTACTCTGTTTACTGAGAAAGCTCCATAGTGATACCATTGCTTCTGTTTTCTCAGGCTTCTCTCTCACAGAGGTCCAGAAGAAACAGGCCATGCTGAATGCCTGCAAAAGCCATCCAGCTGGGAAACCCAAAGGTATGAACCCAAGGGTTCAGATAAAGGCAAATTGGATTGCATGGGCTTGAGTAGCTGAGTCTCAGTGTAGTCTGTGTAGATTTTAGATTTTCTTTTGTCATGGAATATAATACCACTCAGATCAGCTTAACACTCAGTGTAGTATCAGTGTTAAGATGTCTTCCTTTCTGCCTGGGCCTCGACACAGGCCACCTCAGTGTGTATAATATTTAAGCACTGATCTATAATGCATACAGCACCACTTCCATTGACATTTTATGTCACTGTATTCTTCAGGCATCTCAGTTCCTTCTAGGAATAACAGTAAAACTTAAGTAAGACACACTCTCTTATCAATACAGAGATCTACTTTAAAAATAAACATTTGTGTTTCAATCACTGTTTTTAGCTTTTGTCAATAAAACTCTGCACTGTTTGTTGCAATGTTTTTAATGTTTTTACATTTCAGTAGCTTAATCATCCTCTTTTAATGTGAGATGTCTGCATGGAGTGATGGGTTTTGTAGAGAGTAACTCAACAGTGAACAAAATAATGACCAAAGGAGAAACCAACTGAATTATGAATGAATGAAAATGAATGAAAACAGTAATTCTTTTCTATGATCGATTTGTATTGTTTTCTTCATTCTTTTTGTAAGAAGCCTCTACGTTCTCTGATTTCCCTTATTTTGATTTACTGGCAATGCTTTTGGTGTTAATGCAAACTTAATATTTCAATGTTTACCTGTCGTCTCGATAAATCCTGCATCATGCACATTTCCTCAGCATTCCACGACAGGATTGCATTTTCAGGAAGTATTGAGTTTTACTGACGATGCTTAACAGCAAAGCAGAAGCGGTTGGAATTAATGAATAATTAATTAGTGAAAGAAAACAGTATTTGGGTAAATAAACTAAAATGAAAAAATTGTGATCGTCATTATTGAATACCCACTTTTATTATAGAATTTATGATATGCATTACTGTGAGAATTTGAAGGTTGTGAGACACAAGAATGTTAATAAAGGTAAAGATAAAGATATTTTCTGTTTATCTCCTCTTCTCAGCGATGACCAGACCTTACTACGACTTCCTCCTTCGACAGAAACACCCTTCTCTCCCCACTGCTTTGCCCCAGCAGCAGGTCTTCATGCTGGCTGAGCCCAAGCGCAAAACCTCCACCTTCTGGCACAACATCGGCAGACTGACACCCTTCAAGAAGTAAAAAACAAAATCAGAAAGAAAAAGAAAAGCTGTACAGAGAAGGAACAGAGGATGAGAAAGATGAGGGCTCTCTGCTCGTGCCTGAATACACCCTTTTTAATTTAACCTCTCTGTCTTTGCTACTCATAACATTGCCCTAATTGACATACTTGTTATTATTGTATAGATGAGGATGTTTATGATGAGGAGGAGATTATTTTTTGAAAGCACTTTATAGGTTGGTTAACAATCAGACTGGAGAATGGTCTCCTGGAGACATTGAATAAAACAAGGAGAGTGGACTCTTGCTTACTTACACTTAACTTACTACTTAAACACACCTTCAATCAAGCGCTGATTGGTACTAATACTACTACCGTACTGCTGCGAGTGAGCGTGGAACTCCTGACTTTGCTGCCTCTGTGGAGACGTTGGCTGTCGACAAAATCATGTCGTTTGTTTCCTATGTTCTATTGTTTTATGATTTGACAGAATGCCAAGTGTTCACAGTGCCAGATGATTTGTTATTTGTTATTAACATATTTATAACACATATATGTTATTAACATATTTGTTTGTTTTGTGTCTGCCTATGAAAAAAAGGGAAAATTGAGGGGTGGAGGTAAAACTGTGCTTTTCTCTGTGCAAATATATAATTTCAAAAAGATTACAGCTGGGGTTTTAAGTGTTTTGTGATCTCCAATCCGTCAGGATTTGCTTATGTATGCCTCTGGTGCATTTGTGCTATTGTGCAAACACACTAAAAATCATCAAATGCAGCCCAAAGAAGATTCAACTCACCACAGATTAGGAGCTTTTTCTTCAAACAAACAGCAGCAATCCACACACTCCGACAACACAAATTCCTTGAGTCTGATCCTCAACTCCTCCTTATACCTACCATGTCAATGAAAGTAAACAACCTGTTCTTTTTTCTTTCTATCTTCTTTTATTTTTTTAAGTGCCATTTGAATTGTGTCATGGATGACTTACAATGACATGCATGGATATGATGAAAAAATACTGTGAAGAATATTTTTTTATCTCTGAAGAACCCTGCTATATTTAACCGGATTCAGGAACTGAGGTTTCATTTTGCCATTAGGCTGACAGCATCACACACACACACACACACACACACACACGCACACTGGTGTTTCTTTATCTACCTGTACTTCTGATATCCAGTGTTTCTGCCCTATGGTCTGGTCTGGTCTCCAGTATAATCTAATTTCAGATCAATGCAGCCCAGTGATATAGCTCTGTAAGTGCATTCAGTGAAATGTAGGCCTACGCATTTCACCTTTTTGTTCAAATGTTTTGGCTTCTGATGATATGGAAAATTAAATATTCCTAAACTGACAAATGTGGGTCAGTTGGGGTGATTCCTTTTTTTAATTTCACACTTAAGTATTGTTTTCTTTGCAAAAGTTCACTTTGCGGACTCTTGAAACTAGCTTAATTTGTGTGCTGCATGTGTCATGCAAAACCCCGGACTACATTCTATGACTATAGTCTTTAGGAGTCCAATACTATTGTTTTTTCTTTCTGTCTGTCTACAATATCTGCACGTGGCAAAGGTGTGGTAACGTTATGTCTATAGGACCGAGGGCTGGGTATTAACCTCCAATCATTTTGGGGTACTGACCAAAAAGTGTCCGTAGGACAGAGAATGAAAAATGTAAAATACTGAAAATTAGCATTAGTCATATTATTCTTTGATCTGATATTTTCTGATTTAAATTATCATTAAAACATTTTTTTAATTATTACTTTGTATTTACTTTAGATTTTACTCTACTAGAGTTCTTGCACGGCTGCTTTTTGTTTAGACAAAATTCAACACTGATGGATATGTCAAGTTTGGCTTATTTTGTTAAAATTATATTTTTAATATTTCTCAGAAAAAATATATATTAAAGGTTTTATTTCTAATCTTAAGGTTTTGAGTTGACACTAACATTGAAACAAAAACTATATTCTATATAAGTGTCAATACCCAGACTTTACCCACAATCATAATATAGTTTGACAAAAACAAAAACTAAACCAAGATCTGTTCAGTAGCCTTTTTAAGTGACTTCAACCAAATCTTGCAGCCATCCTCACCTGAGGTTGTTCAGCAACTTTTCCCAAGGTCAAGAATGAACTTTAGTGTGCAACAATAATGAAGTCGTGATGAAAATGAATGCAGATTTTGTGGTGGTAGAAAACAGTTACAATATTTTGTTATTTTATATTATTATTTTTAAAGCTGGAGTGCAGAACATGTGTCTCCTTCTGGCAGTGAGAATATTTACACAAACGCTATTGATGCATGCTTGTGATACTGTATATGCATATATGAGCACGCGCCCATCAAATTTCCAGGTTTAGGCAGAGTAAAAAACTACACAGCCTGTCCAAGAGCAGTAACACCACACCCCTGTCTGCCCTCAGACCCTGCTCTTCTTTCAGCCTCTCCAATGAGGAAAAGCTACACCGGTGGTTATCTGTGTGCAGCTTCTGTTGACACCACTCTCTCTCTCTCTACCTGGCTCTGGTTTTACTGCTGGTGCACCAGAATGTCACCACACACACCAGATTTAATAGTTTTGCTACACTGTGAAATACCGAGAGAATTACCTGGCAGTGATAGGCTTAATTAGCATTGTGTGAACTTTTTTGCCAAAGGCTTGAACATAAGAGAAGTTAATTTATATGTAAAGGTCCCATTCTCAAGCTTTAATATAACATGAAAAACATTTTTGATGAGCATTCCTGAGATTTGGTTTAGCTTTCAGAGCTCTCTGGTGGGCAAATGATGTAATGGCAACATTATTTTGGATACCCTGATGTTGTCACCTCCTTGAACTGACTCCCTGAGGAGAAAATAAAGAGGACTAACTACACTGCAGAGTGGAGTCTCTGCTAACAGTCTTATATGAATGGGTTCAAACCATAAACTGTATATAAATATATACTTCCTTCCGTTGTACAAAAATGAAACCAATATCCCCCAGATACGGGCGCTTTCATCTTGTGCTGTTGACGTCATCTGGAGCCAGAGCCTGCCACAGTAGTGATTGGTATTGAGGTCCTGCCCATACATCCGCCTGAACCAATCACAGAAGAAGATTTCTGAAATCATTAAAAATTGTCCACGACCCAGACCCAAGTTCGTGGAATACTGGCATAATATTGATTAGGTCTGCATTAGGCTGTTTGTTGTGACGTTTCTTGTTTCTTGTTGTGGACTGGAGATCTTCAAATACACGAGAAGTAGGCCAGTTGGATGAGGCTTGACAATGCTTTGCACGAGTTAAACAACATAAGGATGTGAGTGAGAAGTGTAGCTCCTGATGATGAGCCAGTGATGGACTATGGGCACAGCAAACAATAGTCGATTTTTTTTAATACCTATTTATCATGTTGGTTTTTCTACTACATCAGTCAAGTTATAAAATACAAGAAAATATGCATGTGCAGATAGCATCTGGTGAACAAAGAACCAGCACAAATGCTTCTATAATGCTTTAATTAAAAGAACTCAACTAGTGTTCTGGAGTTTCTCACACTTTACAAGTATTAAGGCTTATCGAGACTTATAGACCTGGGATATGATGTTTGCATTAACAAACATTATTTGCAAGATTTCATAAATATTGAACTCTGATGCAGTCGTGTTATTTCAAGTTCTAGAAATCCACATTCAGATCTTTTTTTTGATGAAAGCTGGCAGTTATTAGACTTACTTATTGTGTCTAGGAAAAGTGATTCAGAAGGCATCAACATAGAAACAACAGCCCATAAATGAACATCCATATTGGATGTTTCTGCACCTCACAATTTATGTCCAGTGCTAACGCATGAAGCAATGTGTTCTTTATGAAGCGAGGTGGAAAATCAGAGTGTCATGGTCAGAGTGGTGGATGAATGTGTAGCAAATGACTTTTGTGCATAAGACTAGAGTTCGTGGACTATCACAGTCCTACAATAATAACCACCATCTTTCCATAACCTTAACCATACCATACTTGCCATGGATGAATATTTCAAAATGTTCAAATAACGCTGGCACAACGTAATCCGGGGTATGTCACATGTCCATGTGACATGAAAATATAGACTAGAAAAGAACACATTAAATATCACTAATGTTCATAACTAATGTACAATATCCAGAATCACAAGGCAAAAAATAAGCATTTAGGAACATATATAGTGTATATATTTAGAAAAAAGCACAAAAATCAAGTCATGCATTCCTGTCAATTCCACATACATGAGCAATACAAAAGAATTAGAAATGGAATTGGAGTATATAAATAAATTAATAATGTTTAAGGCCTTTCTTGGCTATAAATGATGTGGATTGAAATCTTTGTCAGTCAAATGATTGATAGTTTTCTCTCTATGAAGTCAAAATGTGCCGAAATGTTGATATCTTCAAAGAAAAACATTGTATTTGTGTTATGTGTGCTGCCTCCCTCTCCTGTATTTGATGTCTACCTGCGAGCCAGCGCCTCATTGGGATGGATGTGAGTTTTTCTTCACATCCTTAACTTGCAAGACATGTCATTTTAAAGATGACACATTTTTAATGAGAAGTAAGATGTTCCATCTAGGTTTATTTTGGGACTCTTTCTTCTTCTGAGCTGACTCCTTTCCAGCAGAGATTATAAGCAATTAAAGCAATTTCTACACTACATAAACTACATAACAGCAGTGTTTTTATTTTATGTAGCACTGTGCACAAGATGTGCCTGTGTATACTATATATGTATGTTTTTGTGTACAGGCTGTTACTTTTGCCATCTGTACATCTTGGCATATTGAGCAGCATAAGACTGCCTGCTGGTGTGCTGACCCTCCTCTATCTCTGATTCATACGGCTCTTCCTCATCTTCCTCTTCTTCTCCTTCATACTCTTCTTCCCCCTCCAGCTCTTCCTCTTCCTCCACCAAGCCTCTCTGACGTTGTAAGGTGCTGCAAGACTGCAAAATGAAAAAAGGTTAGAAGTCTCAGGCTCACTGGACAACAGTTTATCCTTAACAAGCACTTTATTCTGTCAATATGGAAACATTAGGTCTCACCCTCCTGGCATTGTCTGGGTACTGGCTGTGTTGCTGTCTGTGGTTTTGGCCTGTGGTAGAGGCCAGTGTTGACCTGAAGTTTTGGCCTGTGGGGGAGGTTAGAGGAGGACTGGGGTAGCGGCTCATAAGGGGAGAAGAGTAGCTGCTCAGAGGGGTGTCCAGGCGCCCAGCCGAAGAGTCGGACATCTTGATCCGTGCATTGAACAGCTATGGAGTAAGAAAGACAGTTATATCATGCTAATACCAAAGGCAGTTTCAAGCTTTTAGTTTAAACGTTAAAACTATTGTAATCACCTGATGACATTAAATCTACTCTCATATTGCCTGTTGTAAATATTAGTGGATCTCCTGGAGACCTATTATTATGAAACTATTTATTGATGAATGAGAGTGTATCCATCCACCCAATGCTTCTGTGCAGCGTTTCTCGCATTTTCCAGATACAGTCGACAATCAAGACTTAAAGGGTTGTTCCATACGGACATGAGATTTTTATGAATCTTCTCAACTCCCAGAAAGAAAGAAAATCAGCAACGTTCATATATTTATCAGGCTGCCTCAGTAACTCTCTAAACATTGCAGCACGTTTACTGACAAGAACCAGGAAAAGGGATCATATTTCTCCAGTATTAGCTTCTCTACACTGGCTCCCTGTAAAATGCAGAATAGAATTTAAAATCCTTCTCCTCACCTTCAAAGCA
>JAVQJL010037304.1:0-17513 GCA_036024295.1 Nannoperca obscura
CCTCTCCTCTCCTCTCCCCTCCTTCTCCTTCTCCTCTCCTCTCCTCTCCTCTCCTCTCCTTCTCCTCTCCCCTCCTTCTCCCCTCCTCTCCTCTCCTCTCCTCTCTTGGCTTGTCAGTCATTTCTCATCCATAGGACAGTGAAGGTGGCGTGCCTCCAAAGCGTGGCCTACTTTTCCTGCTCTCACGCAGAATGGAAATGAGCTCAACTTATTTCTCTGCGAACGTCTGTCTAATTTTAATTAACATCACAGTCGTTGTGATAAAACAGCACTCTGTCTATATCTTACAGCGACGAGATCCCACATCCGTCTTCTGTATGTGTGTGTGTGTGTGTGTGTGTGTGTGTGTGTGTGTGTGTGTGTGTGTAGGGGCGGGGGGTGACAGAGACAGTGAGCTCAAATCCATAATTTAACCGAATGCCCACAAGCTGCACACAGCAACACTGATTTCAACACACTTCTCTCAGGTCTCACATGAACACACACACATTCAACCCACTACTGTATTTTTAATTGTTGTTCATGTTCACCCTCCCCCAAACACATAGCATCATGGAGTTCAGTGTTTTGTAGCGTTGCACTCTCCCTTTCTCTCTCCCTCGCTCTCTGTGTGTTGGTCTTATGGCACACTCAGGGTATTTATAGCATATTCTGTCAGACAATGTAGTGCATTTGTGTGTATTCATTTGGAAATAATAACATTGACAACTACTTGAGAGATGGAGGGGTTGAGAGAGGGAGAGGGACTCATTTTGAACATGTCCCACTAACGAGCTGTATTGTGCTGCAGGCGATGTGTATGATAGCTTGAAGCCGCTGTGTGTGTGTGTGTGTGTGTGTGTGTGTCTACTTATTGGCAGCTGAGGGATCTTAACAGTCTCTCATTTTTTCTCATTTCAATGTGCTATACTCTCCTCTCTTCCTATATTTTCTCCCCTTGTTTGTTCTCTTCCTATTTCCTCCCATCTTCTTTCTCCTCACCTCCTATTTCCTGTCATCTCCTCTCCTCCTATCTCCTTTCCTCTTCTCACCTCCTATCTCCCTTCCTCTCTTTCTATCTCTTCTCCTGTCCTCTCATTTCTCCTTCCCTCACTACCTAGGGAAGGTATCTCTTCTCCTCCCCTACTCGCTTCTCTCCTCCTATTTCCTTTGCTCTCTTTGTTTCTCCTCTCCTCTCCTCTCTCCTTTCCTTACCACCTATCTACCCTCCTCTTCTCCCCTCCTCTCCTCTCTCCTTTCCTTACCACCTATCTACCCTCCTCTTCCTACCTCTTCTCTTCTCCTCTCTTCCACCATTTTTCCCACTCAGAAGTAGGTTTTGTTCTATTACAGCCCAAACTCTCTCTTCCATGCCATTGTTTAGAGTGTAATGCATTATCCATCTCCATTCCACTTTGTTCACTCCACTTCACTTCAAGTAGCTGCAACTTATGAGCAACACATGCTCACGCTGACACACACAAACACACACACATGCACACTCATATGCAGGCACGCAGTGCCACGATCCCATTAGCTTTAATATTTCAGCAGCGTCATAGCATTCGCCAACGGCCTTGTCACTGCCTTCTCCCCAGGGACACAGATCCTGGATCAGCCCGCCTTGTCCTTACCCTCCAACATCACCACCAGTACGTGGAAAGTACTCAGCTGACCTCGAAGCTGAGCTCGCACTGTGCCCAGCATTCCCAGGAGTCCCCCCCACCCCTCCCTCCTGTCACCCCCACCATCACCACCACCGATGATGCCACCTCGAGGGAGGAGCAGGAAGAGGGGAAGAGGAGAAAAAGGAGGGCTGGATGGAGGGGGGAGCGGAAGAATGCAGAGGCAAGTCCGTGAGAGGGGGAGAGGGAATGAAAATAAGATGAGCATAAGAGCCAGAGATCCAGAGAGAGGTTGTGTGGGTGGGCTACGGGGTGCTGATTAGGCCCTTGGTTTGAAGTGCTCAGTGGCTTACCCTTGTAGATGTGTGCACACACACACACACACACACACACACTCACACATGCACTGATGCATGCACACACATTGTTTCACACTGTCTTTATAACTCATTCAGTGTTACAAAGGCTTTAGAAGTATACTGTGAGGACAGTGTGCTGCGTTAGGCATTCTGTTAGATATTGTCTGTTCTTTGAGGTGGAATATTTCCCTTTTGTTCTGAAATTCATGCCTGTGATCAATTGGATGGAGAGGTCTACTGCATAATAGAGCTCTGTGTGTGTGTGTCTGTGTGTGTGTGTCTACATATATGTGTGTTTCTGTGTTTTATCTGCATGCTGCGTCTGTCCATCTGTGTGTGAAGAATAGAGCTGAATGTGAAGAATCGGACAGAACTGTCTGATACGCCTGGCAGAAATGTGTCTTTGTGCTCACCTGAGGCATAAAAAACCTCATCACAGCACGCAGGGCTCTTTTGTGCTCAGACTACACAATGCTCTTACTCTGCTCCGTTCATTTCGCCTGGGTCTGACCACTAGTTAGCTATATGGAGGCTGTGGAAGTGTGAGGACAAACAAATCCAGACACACACACACAAACACCCAAACAGCATAAGCTATGTCCTGTGAGTTATAACTCTTGCATGATCACTAAATGGAAACATTTGTTATCTCCACAAAAATACAGCCAGAGGAGCTGAATCTTTTATGGCTCCCTTGCCCCCCCCCCCACACACACACACTCTGACGCACACTACAAGACACACGCACACACAGATGCATGCCATACATTGGAGCTCACAGGTCATCCTCCTGTGAATAAACCCAAAGAGGACGCATTGAGGCATAAACAACCACAAAACACCTCCTTCCTCAAACCTTCATCAAACATTAAAACTGGGGCGGGTGTGTACACACACCTGCATGCACACACACACACACAAACACACATGGGGGGCCTTCACGCCTTGATAAATGTGCAGTTATGAAACATTAACACAAATATATCCCCATTGTCTTGTATGAAATATTCAGGTTGTTCAGACTGATACATGCTCTTGGCGCTCATCCTCTATTCACATGGACTAAACATTCAAGTTAAGGCAGAAGCTTCGGGGACTGGTCTGGGCCGGTCCTCAACAAATGTCTTGCTGACTCCCTAAGTTGTCTTATCTGCTGTTTGGAGAAAAAGAACCCTCGATGTTTTGACCTACTTAACAGAGCTGCAGAGATCTCCGCTGTCAATTCATGCATTCCAGAAAGGGCTGTACCAGTGGTTTTGCATGTTTTATTCTGTTAACTACAAATGGCATAAATCTTTCATTGCTTCTGACCATTTTCCAAATTAAGACGAAAGTTTTCTGATTGATTTTCTACCTTCCAGGCAGCCACTGGCTCCCACTCATTTCACTCCAGTATGAAAATCAACTTTCAAAGACTTCCTTGAGATGGGCAATCCATTGCAATCAACATTTGGTCTCTTTTACTCTTTGTGAAAGTTAACAGTGCTGTTACATTGTAAGGTATTGGCCACTAGGGACTTCTTGAAACAAGACAAATAGCCACACTAGCTGCTTTACTTTGAACCAAATGCTAACATAAGCATGCTAACATGCTCACAGCAACATTGTAAAAATGTCAAAGTTTAGCAGGTATAAATAAAATAATATTATTTCAACGTTAGCATACTAACATTTGCTGATTAGCACTAAACAGTACAACCTGATGTTGATTTTGTCATCAGTTTTGTGGGTGTCTAGTTAGAAACCAAAGGACTGGACAAAGCGAAATTTAGACGTGATGATGGTGCTAGATGAAGAGTTAAGAGATCACCAAAGTGATTACAGACATTTCTCTCAAAACGTCAAATGTCAGGGGATCACCAAAGTCATCAGGATTCATCCATAAATGTTACCACACTTCTGTCTGGTGGACCGACAGTTGACAGTCTCTCAGGTTTACTTAAGCCTGCTGACAATGTCCAAGGCTGCTTATTGTTTGTCCCAAGTTGAATGTTCCAACAACAGTTTCTCCTTGGCGATGCTTGCATTTTGGATGTTGACGAAACCTTGAAAGAGCCACGAAAAGAAAGTTTTTAAATTACCAGAGGGAAAAAAAGGGTGACAAAATGTTCTCTGTGATAACGTACCTATTTCAAGCTGGTATAAGCCTCTGCAAGCTGAATTCCATTTGAAATGGACAGAAAACAACAGCTGTCAGGAAGGTAGGAAATTAATCTCAAATCTTACAGTAAACTTTGGGAAGTGATCAGCAGGAACACAAAGTGCTGTATACACAATTTGTAGTCAGTGGACTTAATATGAAGGAAAATGTGAAAACTTTTTGTTTTATTCAGAGAGATAGATAGATAGATATGGTTTTGTCCACTGTTGCTAAGTCACATGATGCTAGTATTTGTGTTGTAAAAAGACACACACTCAGAAAGGAACCACAAAGCAGCACCATGAAGAATAGCTGGGCGGAGAATGAAGAGAAAGAGAGGCTGAGTGAGCCCCATAAGACACACACACACACACACACACACACAGAACCTAAATCATCATTGGAAAATCATTAGAAATCTGGCAAAGTAGAGGGGCACAGATTGAGGGACAAACCCTCCATTCAAGTGCACACAAAGACAGGCCTGCACACACACACTAACACACTCACAGAGGCAGCCAGCTGGAAGGGACGAGGGGCGGTTCCAACGATACACTGCTGCGCTCGCACACACACACACACACACACACACAGCTCGAACCTCACAAACAACCCTCCATACTTCCCATCCCGCCCGCCCACCTCTGTCGACATTTATTGCTCCTTCTGTGTGAATGTCTCCGAGTTTCATTCACATGTCGGCTATTGTGTGTGTGTGTGTGTGTGTGTGCGCGCGTGTGCGTGTGCATGCATGAGTGTGCATGTGTCTATGGGTTTGTCACTGTGAATGAGAGCTCCATTAGTGATTCATTTGTGTGTAGTTAACCATTGTGGAGAGAAGGCAACATTTTATTTGTCTGAACCCAACCCTGACCATATGGCAGCACCTTCCCCTGCTCACTCCACTTTCCTCTCAGCTCTCCTCCTTCTCTGCTTATCCCCCTGGACTTTACACTCCTCTTCTCCTCCTTCTCTTTCTGCCCTTCTTCTCCCTCACCCACAGTTCATCTGTTTGCACCCCCCTCCCCTCCTTGTCTGCACTTTCTGCAAAGAAGTTGCCTCTCTGCCTTCTTCCTTTAGCTGACTTTTGGAAAGCTATGGTGCAGCATGTGTGCACATCTGCGTGTGTGTGAGTGTGTGTGTGTGTTGTAGGTCGATGGGGACAGGCCTCTTTGGCTGTCAGCTACAATCAGCCCTCACGTGTGCCAGTAATGTTGTGTATTGTCCGAACACATCACTAGAGGAGCATCTGAGATGTCCATTAAAGTTCAAAGCAATTTATCACTTTCTCCCTCCTCCTCCTCTCTACGTCTCCCATCATCCCTCACTCCCTCCTCTTTCTCCCTGTGCTGTCACTATCTCCTCCTTCTCTTCTCCTCCTTTTAGTCTCACTTTTCTTTCTCCGTCCATCACATCCATCCGCTTTCCCTCTTTTGCTTGAAAAATTGAATAAAATTGAATAAAATTGAAATAGGATTAATTGGTAGGACTTTTTTTTGGTTGAAGCAGGTTGTGCAAGGTGCAAAACATAAATATAAATCAAAATTAAAATAAAAGTATTGTGGAGACACACTCTCTCTCTCCCTCTCTCTCTTAGTCTGCCGTGTGTGTGTGTGTGTGTGTGTGTGTGTGTCTCTGTCTCTCTGCTTCTGTCTGTCACACTTGCTAATGCACAATGCCCTTGACATCTTGAGTGTGATTTGTGACAAGCTGAAGCTCCTGAAGGCTTTGAGCGTCCGAGTGTGTGTGTGTGTGTGTGTGTGTGTGTGTGCCAGCATGTATGTGTGTTTCCTATGTGACAGGAGCCACCCTGCGGTATGATAACTTTAGACGCCGAGTTTAAATATTAAACTGGCCTCAACAACTGACAGCGTTCTAACACCCGTTAAACAGCCGCTCAACATGCATGCTCGGGCTCCGATTCACAAACACTCGCCCACACGTGTTCCAGCCTTGACAGTAAGTAGTTTTCCTCAGCATACATAGCTGTGTGGATGTGTGAGTGCAAATTGAATTCACACCTCTGTGTGTCTGAGTGTGTGCATGTGTGTGCACGCACACATAAGCGACACAAAGTTGGATTTGGACTTGTTTTTAATCAGTGGGATTTTGCAAATGGCCTCAGGCTTCTCCCAGGGACTAATTAGTGATGTGACTTCGGCATAATAAATAAACACACGCACACACGCACACGCTCAGCAATGCAGCATCAAAACACACAAAAAAGAACACAGAAAAGAGAGTTAGAGGAGAATCATGATTTACAGATCAGATGAAGAAAGCGCACATTTACAAGGGAAGTAAACAAATGCGCTGATGCTGCCTGATCCACACTGTTGCTGTTCTGTCTCAACCCTAATTTCTTCCTCTTCTCTCTTTTTTCGCCTTAACAGTGTATTATTGTCGAATTTTCACTTTCGGTTTCTCTCCCTCTGTCACACACACACACACACACACACAGATTCCAGTATTTAATGTGTTGACAGCCTGCGCCCAAGTGAGAGCAGAAGGTTGACGGCCTAAGAGAATTCCTCAGGCTTTTCCACACTGCACCTTAATGCGCACACACAGACACACACATTCTGGATGTGTAAACCAGAGAGATTAGCAGCTCATTACCATACCACAGGGGAACTACACACAGGGGACTGTGTGTTTCTGTGTATGTATGTGTGTGTGTGTGTGTGTGTGTGTGTGTGTCAGTGCACCTCAGAGCATTGTCTTCTGGTCATAACAACAACTGTTCCATTATTTGTGTGCCAGAATGAAAGTGCCTTTAATCAGGAGGACAGAAAAACAGAGGCCACAGAGAATTACCAAATATGTTTTCATCACCCAGACAATTATCAGATTAAACAAATTCACCTCGTTAAGCAGCTAATCCATTCGTCCAATCAGCAGGCAGGACGGAGGCAGCAACACCTGCTCCCCGGCGGTGACCTCGGACAGATGTGGAGATGTGGAGATGATCCACTTTCAGAGTCGCTGCTCAGATTGGAGGGAGGATTGTTTCATCCTTTTGAAGTCTCGCGTTTGGCATGAAAAGCGGAATGCAACCCAGTTTACAAATTCTACTTTTCCTATTTATTTGGAAAGTTGATTGAGCCCCGCACACTTTCCAAGCAAAGTTCTGCCTCACATTCATACAGTAGGTTCACTGTTTGGTGCAGTAATGAAACCACAGTTAGGGTTTTCATTCAGGAGTCCAAAGCCATGCTCGCAGCTCTTTGACGCTGTACTGAGGCACAGTGGAGCTTTGAGCTAAATGCTAATGTTAGTTGACATGCTCAAGATGACATGCTAACATGCTAATGCTCAGCAGGTGTAATATTTACCATGTTCACCATCTTAGTTTAGAACATTTGCACGCTAAAAGTCAGAGGATCACCATTTCATCCGGAGGGAAAATGAATGTGTGTACTAAATTTCATAACAACCCATTCAAAAGTGCAAAATTTTACAAAAATCACAAATGTCAATCTCATCGTGGTGCTAAAGGAAAAATTGTGGGATCAGCAAAGTCAATAAGATGCATGCTCTGAGCACCCTGGAAGTCAGATGTCAGAGCAATCCATGAACTAGTTATTACCAGATATTTTGCTAAAAGCTAAAAATGTCAATTTCTTAATGGTGCTAGAGAAAAACACAGGGGCTCACCAAAATCCACAAACTGGATTTGGATTAAATTGGATTAGCATGGCAAAAATTTGCTAACAGTTAAATAATTCAGCCTTGGTTGGTTAAACCCAACATGGTCTCTATCAGGCTCTATGGTCATTTGTTTAGCTGCTCATTTAGAAAACAGAAGATGATCCAAGGTGGTTCACAATTAATTATTTAAGACTTAAAACAGTTTAATTAGGTAAATTAACTTTATTGTGCAAAGGACAAGGTGGTTTTACTTAGCCACATACCTGGACTTGTGAACTAGCTACCTGCTAGCTAGCTTATTGCTTATTGTGGGCAAGCTTATTGATTGCCACAGAAAACAAAACCTAATCTGATAATGCTGTCATAAATTAAAGACATTATGTAGTTTTGTACTGAACTGAATGTGAGAACAGGAGAAGCATATTACTGAACCGAAGACAGTGATGAACGTTGCAGCCATATGAACAATGATGTGTTCACTTGCTGTTGTACATAATGAAGTGCATTTTAATGGTGATGTGACCACTTAGCCAGAAAAGTTAACCAACTACATAGCCACTGACTATGAATCTTTGAACTGAACTTGAACAAAGTGATTTGAATTAGTGAAGTGATTCCTGACATCTACCTTTTATTTTGATATCATCAAATTTAGTAACAACCACAAGTCAAAACAAGTTCATAGCCTACTGCAGAACAAACTAGCATCAGCTACTCTGCTACAGGCGGAGCGTTGTATGCTGACTCCTGTACATTACAGACAGCTAGTTGTAACTAGCTTACATTAAGTACAGTAAGACGCCTGTATGAAATCCTGTAGCCTGAACAACCTTTACATTAATTACCAATGAACAACAAAACAGAATCTGGTCAGCTAAACATCATCCAGGGTCTTGTCTGCAGTCATTTATAGTTTTTCTATTTTACAGTGCATTAGTTAGACATCACAGGCAGAGGACAAAACAGACTCTTGACTCATGTTTCTGGCTGCAGGAGACAGCAGGTAGTGTTCCCAACAACAACAGACACATCCTGGGGCAAATCTATTTTAAAGCTGACAGTCGGCAACTTTCTCCTTTAAGGAAGAGGAAGTGCAACCTGAAGCCTTGATCGGGATAAAGGCCGAGATTTATTTAGACTGATAAAATGATCAGAGTCATGGCAGTGAAAGTGAGTAAGTAAAATATGTCAGTGTGTCTGTGTGTGTGTGCGTTTGTGCACACACACACACACACACACACAGTCACAATGCACACACACCTCTTCACAATCAGAAATCAGCGCCTGGCTGCAGAGAGAAAAGAGAATTCATTAAACTCAGCCACCCACACTGGGCCACAGAAAAGACGGGGGTTGTGAGGGAAGGAAGGCGGGGAGGATGATGATGAGAAAGAGAGAGAGAGGGAGAGCAAAGAGGGTGAGAAAAGAGAGTGAGAGGGAGAAAGACGAGGGAAAGGGAGAAAGAGAGAGAGGATGGAGTTCTCTTAGCGTGGGCCCATCCAAAAAGTGGATAGGAGGTCAGTTGAACAGAAAAGCTCTTTAGGAGCAAAGGGATGAGAGGGAGAGGAGAGTAAAGGAATAACAGAACACTGGAGGAGAGAGGAGAGCATGACTATGTGTCACAGAGGGATTAGATATGTGCTCTGTTGCTGTGGAGTTGGTGAGTTATTAAAGTCTTGCACCATCATGCATTGTCAAACCTTTGTCTCGCATCCATCCACTTACACTCTGCTGTCCCTGCTCAGTAGCCAATAGGCCGTCCCAACACCTTTCACCAAATCTGACTGACAGCCAATCAGATAAGGCCTTCCTGATAACAGCCAATCAGATAAGGCCTTCCTGGCCTGTGACCTGCGGCAGAACACGTCCACCTTTCCGTCTCTAACCTCTGCAGCTCTGTCCTCATCCCCGGTCTGATCCACACTGCGCTAATCTGGTTAACTAGAGCTGTTTCTGAAATGAACTAAAGCCTAATCTAATTCCCACTTAGCACCAATTAAGAGATTATTGACCTCACATCCTATTATCATAAACATTGAGCTTTGGCAAACGGTCAAACAGAAACAAAAAGGAGTCAATAAAATGAAAGGATTCTGTGTGTGACAACAGTGCAGATAAGATGCAGAGATACTCAGGGAAGGGAAGAATTGTGAGGTTCCTGTATCTGCCTTTCAGACACACACACACACACACACACACTCTCCACCTTAAGCCTTTTACTGTCCAGAATGTCAGCAGCCATCTCCAGCACCGCGGCCTGTCACACAGAGTGAGAGAGAGAAAGTGCGAGTGTGTGTGTGAAATGTGTATATGTGAAGTGTGTGTGTGTGTGTGTCTGTGCCTGTGTGTGTGTGTGAGAGAGAGAAAGAAAGAGAGAGACAGGGGCTGAGGGACGGAGACATGCAGGAGGGAGGGGTGTCCTTGAAAGAGGACAGAGGTGTTCAGCTGGATCTAATGTGACGGAGGAAACAACTGGAGCATATATACACACTCTCTCTCTCTCACACACACACACACACACACACACACACACACACACCACTGTTGCATCAATAACATTCCTTTCCAGGAAGAAAAAAAACATTTGTTGGGATAAATTCACATGAATCCGCAATCCCTCTGACTAAATCTGTTTGTCCCGTTCAATCCTCCACAGGCCAGCCTTTTATATCACCAGTATGTGAATGGGCGCAAGAGCGGGGCCGCGCCCCAGCCTGGCTCTCTGCAATGGGCCTCGGCGTCATTATCATCAGCAGCGGGCCCTCTCAGATGTGCCAGCACAAGATCAAAGGAAAGCCTCTCAATCTTCTCCCCTCACTAAGGCAGCACAGAGCTGCTCTATAACTGGCATCTTGGTCCTGCGATAATCCTCCCATTGATCTACTTCACAGAGTTCAGTCTGCGCTGAGGCTTCTGGGTTGAGGGTTAAAGATGCCGAGGAATGTCTGTCAGAGTTTGCAGCACTGGGTGCCAGATCTTATTAAGCCATACGCTGGCCGAGCCGTGCTTTACAGTGTCCTTTTTTTATCTTGCAACTTGTTTTCAAGGTGCTTTGCTTATATGAGGTAATGTTAATGTTTTATGAGGGCTCCAAGCATTTGCATAGATTCTACCCAGATCATCATTTAGTCTTTCGTAAAGGATACAAAAATAGGTTGTGTATTTAGCACAAGCAATTAAAAAGCATATCCGCAGCAACATGCATGGGATAGGGGGGCAAATTAATTCACCTTATTTTCTAGTTCCTTCCTTTCCTTTGAAGTCCATGAGTGGGAAGTTATACTGGAAGGCAGAAGGAGAGGGTGGAGGGTGAGGATGAACACAGGGAACAATAGACCAGAGAGCCATTACCTCAGCTCTGCCACTGGGCCTCCCTCTTCTCAACATCTCCATCTACTGGCAGCCTGACGAAGCGCAGGCTTGTCTTGGATGGTTCTGCTGACTGGCACTGCTGAGTTGACAACATGGAAGTCTGTTGATATAATGACTGTTGTAACTCATTAAACACATTCAAAATATATAAAGTAGTTGCATTTCATATCACTTACCACTGAAAGTTTGAAGTTCAAGTTCAAATATTTTGCCTATGAAAACACATTTGTAGGGACAGTTGGAGCAGTTGTGGGCAAATCCACACATTTTGGAAGGAACATTAGTCCTGAATCTGCATGTTTTCCTATGGCTGCAAAATACATGTCAGAATGTGTATTCGTATATATAGCATAAAAACTGGACTTCGCTAGTGAATAGTCCACTGCAAAAAAAATCAGATAAAACTGCAACTCGTCATTTTCTACAATTTAGATTTTGTCTAACAATAAACATGTTATTTAGTGAGTTTTAGCAATTCTGGTGGTAGAATAACTTTACCTATGGACATAGCCAGGCTAGCTCTTTCCCCCTGTTTCAGGTCTTTATTATAAAGTAAGCTGTCTGCTGGCTGTAGCTTCATATTTATTTTACATGAGTGCTAAATCTTCTCATCTAACTCTTAGCAAGAAAGTGAATAAGTGAATTTCCTAAAATGTCTATGACTATTAGCTCTAGAGCCCTGGTTTGGTCAGAGTGTATTAATGTGAATTTAATTTTATTCACAGCCGACTGTGATTGTGTGCATGTTGGATGAGACTTATCGCATGAGTTTTTTTGGCCTCATAAACACTATAAACACTCACAGGCCATCACACACACACACACACACACACAAACACACACACTCACACACCTCGGTCTTAACCACACGATTTTTCCAAGCTTGGCAAAATGCATTGATAAGCAAGTGCACGCATTCACATACACTGCAGTGTGTGAAATTGGGTCAGCAGTGGAGAGTAGGCTTTAATGCTGAGCACATACGCTCTCTAAAACTGATATGCATATTCATGTGGGTGGCTATCAAAATGACACACACACAAGCACATGCGCACAGATACATGCACGCACATAAATAAGTACATGCCATGTACACATTGGCCTAAACTTACCCATCCCACACACATGCCCACATGCATTCACACTCTCTCTCACACACATACACACACACACACACACAGACACACACACACAAGCACACACACAGGCAGACAACAAAGCACAAAGCAAACCCTGAATCTCATGGATATTGCAGCCGTCAAGGAACAACAGGGGGCATTTATGTTCTTCTCATTCTAATTCTGTGGCTAAAAATGAGCTTCTTCCTCTGCAAGCTGTACCGTGTCAATCATTTTTCTCCTCTTCCTTTCACTTCTTTCCTCTATTCCCCTCTTTCTCCCGCTGGCAAAAGCAGCGTCCATCTTTCAGAGCAAAGTGAAGTCCGTATAATGCTGGCTGCCCAGCAGAACCGCTCTCATTACTTCAGAACTTCAGCGTGAGTCGCAACATTGTCAAAAGTATTGGAAGCGCGCTCGCACTCCTCCAAAAAGATATTCATGGACCAAAAATGGAAAAGGGAAAAAAAGAAATTACCAACACCAGGAATCATTCCGCTCTTAATCTTAGAAGAGATTTGGAGAAAGAGAGACACGTGTGAAAGAAAGGTATGAAAGACAGGGTGCAAGGGAAAAAGAAGAGAAAGATGGAAAAAGGGAGAGGGATGGAGGTCTCTCCCTAAGGATATACTTGTCAAAAACCCCTACTTTGCGTTTCTGACTTTTTCAGCGATGAACAACAGTTTTCTCTGACAAAGCATTTTCCTGCTTATTTGCAGACGGAGGGAGGAGACGGGGCTCAAGTTGGAACGTGAGAAACTGAAAGGATTCAGAGCCAGTAAGCAGCTAGCTCTGAAGGCCGCTAGGGGGAAGGGTGGACTGGAGGGGTGGTGGTGTCTTTTGAAGAGAGAGATGGTAGGGGAAAGAGAAAGGAGGAGAAGGAGAGAATGAGACACAGAGAGAGAGAGAGAGTGCGTGTGTGTGTGTGTCTCCTGTGTATGTGTTTGGGGACCCACACAGTGAGGCCTAGGCATGTGATTTATTTCAGAATACTAATGTCTCTTTGATCTCCTCTGCTTAAAAAAAACACCCTGCTGGGACCATGGGCACACACACACACACACACACACACACACACACACATACACATACACACGCATACACTCCAACACATGCACACAAATGCATACATGTATTTATATACATGCTTGCACACACCCGTACATACCTGCGAGCACAAACACCCACATTAATATTGTTGTGTCCCCTCGTCTGACTGCTGAGCAGGGCTCATTTATGCACACACACTCACCGCACATTCAGTCTCACACACACACACACACACACACACATACACTCTAGGGCATCTAATCTACTTTAACTATCATCAAATCCATAGAGATCCAATTACAAAGATAGAGGGATATTTGTTTTTCTCTGTGCATCCTAAAAGACTAATTAAATTTTCATGTTAAGATAAAATTATTTGATACAACACAAATGTCTTTTCATTTTCATAATTGTTATTTAATATATTTTAATTGGGGTTCCTGTGACTATTTCTTCTTATTTCAGCTGCATGTCTAGGCCTGTTATCCTGTACAATGACTAAATCACATTCAGAAAAAAAACCCAGAAGAAGTGACATACACTAATTACCTTTTCTTCTCGTATCATTCCATCATTATCCCAAGTTGCGGGCATGGGGGCTAGAGCGTATGCTAGAATGCACTGACCAGAAGGCAGTCAATCAAACAGGCAACAAAGAACACAGGCAAACAAATACTCCCTCATATGGAGACTTTTCACACCTCCTGAATTATTTGTCTTGTACGTCTCCCCTTACCCCCAAAAAGAAAGAACAAACTGCATTATATCACGTCAGCATGCTCAGAGTGACTTGCTGAGGTACAACATTCACCATCTTAATTTAGTGTGTTAGCATACTAATATTATTATTAATTAGCACTATACTAGATACTACATAGACATATCACTTGAAACCACAATTGTCGACCTCATGATGGCGTATTGGGTCAGGGCATCACCAAAGTCATTAGGATACATCGTCTGGGGACAATGAACTATGTACAAAGTTTAATGGAAATCCATTCAACAAGATATTCAGTCTGGACCAAAATTACGGACCAACAGGCCGACATTACCATATAAAACACTGCTAACGTGGCTAAAAATGATAGCTTGTTAGAAACTGGTCTTCTTAACCAATATGCCTACTGCTGGCCTTTTTCACACTGCTACATGTCTTCACTTCATGATGGTTTTTTATTTACAGTTAGGTTATTGAGATCCTGTTTTCAGGTTTCTTGGTTGTCTGCTCTATCAGCTATTGATTTCCTACATGTTCCAAAGTGAGCTTGGATACACTCCAGCTGTTAACTGCTAACTATACACAGTATATGTATATTCGTACAATTGGTCGCTTGATAAACTGGTATGTCAGTCTCTTCTATAACAAATTCTTGTAAAATTACAATTGAAAATAAAATGGCAGCTCTGGATAGAAGCTGTTTTCCTCTTGATTCTGTGTAAGGGGCACAGCTGGATACGGTTTTATTTTTCTTGTGAGCATCTCCTGTGCTTCCACTGATCACCTGCTCACTCTCTCTCCATGCTTTCTACTGGGTCTCCCGGCGAGGCGCTTGAAGCGAACTCTACAGCTGTGGCGTACAGGAGTAATCAGAAGACAAGTCAGCGTCTCATCCGCAAGCTTGTCTGCGTTTCCAGTGTCGAGTTCCAGAGGATGGAACGACGCTCTCCTGTGTGGTACTGCGGTCCTGGGCAAAAATAAAAATACACCGTCAAACACAATAGACCCAGAAACGGATGGTGCAATGTGAGTTGAAGTGTTTTAGGCTGTATTTTCTTTCAACACTTATTGTCTGTTCATAGTGCTCAGGCTTGAAATAGGTGGAAGTTAGTCTATAGCTTCCCTCCTCCTGCAAGCCCCTAGTCTCAGTTGATACATGGATTCTGTCAGAAACTCCAGCTCCTCCCTGATGATCACCTCCAGCAGCAGCCTCAGGGACGTTAGTGCATGCAGCTTCCGGCCCAGCGCTTCTTGGTTTTCCTATATACCCTCCTCTTCACAGCAAACAGCAGGTGTAGCAGCTTGGTGATGCCACCTCTCATAAGGGGCTGCCTCAGGGAGGCACGATGCACAGACTCCAGCGGGTTATGGAATCAGATATGCATTATACCCCAGCAGCTAGGGGCCTCTTTGAAACAAAATATCAAGTATCATAAAGGCAATAATAATTCGTTAAATATTTATTTAAAGCAGTAATAATCAATATTTTTATATTAACAACAGATCAGATGACTCTGTGTCACATAAAGGGGGTCACTTATACTGATGAATCCGGAGAATGATCACAAATCTGTAGTCCCCCTCAGCTCCACTGAGCATTTCAGCATCTTTTAGCTCACTGTTTTAGCTCAATGTCAGAGATTTGGGTGTATTATGCTAGTAGCTAATGTAAAATATGTGGCATTTTCTTTTAATACGGGTTAATACTGTTGGCACCCACGCACCAAAACAAATTCATTGTATGTGTAAACCTACTTGGCAATAAATCTGGTTCTGATTCTGATTCTGTTAAAATCTTTACCCAAAATTGAAAAAACTAATCTCAAAACCTGGGAAAATAAAAACCCAAAATATCTGAAACCATCTGCATGACTAGATACCACTTGAGGTAAGATAAGATAAAGCTGTTTGTAGTTTTTATCTGGGTGCACTGACCCTGCAGTGTCAAACACCCATCCTCCTCCACCCCTCCACTACTCGGGCAAGCTATAGACTTTCTTTATTTCAGACATGCAACATCCGCTGCAGCGTTCATCAGCCAGCCCTTAATGTTTGCAGCTATATCATCAGCAACAGATGTATATAATGATTGGATTTTAAAATGACCAGGTTTAAAATTCTACAATACTTTGGCCCCAGAAATGATCAATTCTGCCCATGTATGCAGAATCCCCTTTAACGCATCCACACGCTCAGCGCGACAGAATGCTTACAAAACTCTAACTAATCAGCTCTTGCAGTTTCCTAAGAGAAAACTAAAGGTGGCAGTTCAACATGCTGGTCCTGGAGTCATCCTGAAAAAGTTGGTACCGTACAGAAGTTACTTTGCTGTTGGGAGCTGCAACCCTCCTCAAACAAGCCCTGACACCACGCCTGGAGAAGCAGGTGTAGGACAGCAGGCTTCACCCAAATATGTCCTGAACCCCACAGGCTTCTTAAGCATCTCTGCAGGAACACTGCAGCCAGCTGATGCTACTGAAGCCAAGCTGCTCTGTGTGACAGCTGCAAACAGCCACCTGACAGAGACTAGTCTGTAACCGTGGATACGTCCCACTGGGCCCAGGTGTCACCAGAACAGTTTACACTCATGTGTCATGGCGCTGCAGGGCTCCTGCTAAACAGCAAACACAGACAGAGTCCTTCCACTTTATAATATCTCCGCAGTACGAACCTACTCGTTTTTTTTAATCTTTCTGCCACTATCAGCTCTTCTCCTTCGTCCTCAAAGCAGCAGCAGCAGCAGCCACTAGCCTGCGTTTCTAAAGCAGACGGCGCCATCTTGTGGCCGATCTGTTGCTGGCGGTGAGAGGGTGGAGCTAAACTTGAGGACTTCGTCTGAACTTGTCCTGCTTTATTGTGTGTTTTCTATCCGGAAGGAAGGCAGACATGGTCCATGAGGAGCTGTCCGTCCGTCTCAACGACAGGGACTACATGAACTGGCTGAAAGCAGGACGGTGTCTTCTCTTACTGAGGGACGGCCTGCACCCCTTCATCACCCAGCACATGAAAGCTTTCCACGGAGACTTGCTCAATCAAAACGCCCAGCTACGGAAACCGTGCCAGACGTCTTCATGCAGACCGAGAGGGAACACGGTTAGTGTGTAAATCCTGCGAGGCCTGCGGTGTCTTACAGGAGCTTACAGAGCGGCTGTGATACTCAGTTATGAGTTTACTGCGGTTATCTTCAACCATTCCATGTAGCAGTTATTGTCACTAACTTGTTTGTCCAGCTCTCCTCAACATGCAGGGCGTGTTCAGAGTGGCAGACAGTGATCCTGAGACACCACAGGCAGCAGCCCGCTGCCACAGTCCACTGGGACAACTGTCACCCTCCCCGCTGGAGAACTGACCACTGGGAGGTGGCCAAGGTAGGTCTACACACACACTACACACACACACACACACTACACACTCCACACTCCACACCCACACACCACAACACACACTCCACATACACTTCACACACACACACACACACCCACAACACACACACACACACAC